>JADRCO010002095.1:0-15241 GCA_021464525.1 Rhizophagus sp. LPA8_4_AMF | reverse complement strand
TAAATAAATATAAAAACGCGTGTCATCTAATGGATATAATAAAATAAGTGCAATAAATAACACCTAAATAAATATAAAAACGCGTCTCCTAATAGATATAATAAAACAAGTACAATAAATAATAATGCCTAAATAAATATAAAACGCATATTACTGTACTTAAAGAGATATAAAAATTCTAACTCAATAAACGAGAAATGTTATATTTGTTACGCGACTTTATTTAGTCTTCAAAGAACGGTTTGCTTTGACAAAAGTACCAAAATTACGTTCTAAATTTTTGTATAAGAAAGATAAACAAAAAAATAAAAACAGTTAATGTAATAATTAAAAATACACCAGCAATAAATTTTATACTTAAATAATTATTTAAACTCGATATTTTCATCTTTTTATAAACATTTGTTTGACATTAAAAAAAGAAAAGAGAAAAAAGAAGGGAGAGTTTCGAAGGTTGCAAAATCACTGCTGTTCAACGTAAATAAACAAATAGATCAATGAGGCTGATGTGGCACAAAATCACGTGGGGGCAGAAAAGTGTCGGTGATACTGGGGAAGATCAGGTGGTCCAGGCGGGTCAAGTGATTTTTGTCATTTTGTCATTTTTGATGCATTTGAATGTATGAATGCAATTTATATCAGGGTTTTTTACCCAATTTCGTATATCAGTGTCACTTTCCCCCTATATATGTAAATATAATATCGTAATATTTCCTTATAGTACAATAGTTAAATTTTATTTATTTTATTTATACAAAATATTTATTTATAAAAATTGCAAATAAAAAATATTTAATATTTCACAAGTCTAAATCATATCTTTGTGGTTTAAATTCCCCAAGAATTGAGTTGCGAGCATTAACCTCAATTTCAACAGCACCAAAAATCATTTCATATAATATAGAACGGTCTCCATTAGTAGGTAAATCAACCGAAAAATTACCAAGTAATTTAGTAGTAGGTTCATCACAAAATTTAGCATTTTCTCGTGTTGTAACGTATAAATCCAAGCCCATTTTAGTCTGTTGTCGATCAAAGGGATGAAACGTTCTGGTTACTTTCGCATCAACAGGCATTTGTTTACCCCGTTCTGCTAATTTCTCAAATACAACGATCCTATCGTCTGGACGTCTTCTGTTTAATGGATCACCTTGTCGCCACTTACGTGTAACATCAGTTCCTAATAAAAAATAAATAAATAAATAGAGTTTAAAAATTTTAAATTACATTAGAAAACAAAATTTTACCATAAGTCCATTTCAAAACGCGCGAAAAAACGACTTCTTCTCTCAATCCATATTGAACGGCTAATAATAATTTGAATAAAACGTTAACATAAAAGTAAATATAAAATATTGTAAATATGATTATTCTTACCTCCTTTAATTATTGAAGTAACAGGTTGAGGTGGTATAGAAATAAGTTTAACTTTTGAACTAAATTCTTTTTTAATTCTTGATTGTAAATATTTTGATTCGCTAAATCCACCGACCAATATTAAAGCGGAACAATTTTTATTCATACGTAATTGTTCATGAATTAGTTTCAAAATCTTATCTATAATGGGATCGAACATTGCCTTGACATCTTTAAATTTTAATTTAATATTCCAATCGACATCTTCCATATGACTAAGATAATCTCCTCTACAATATTGTTTTAAAATAGGACACATTTCTAAGAAGAAAAATAAAATAAAATAACTAAATTAATTCGACTTTTAAAAAAACGTCATATATATATAATATAATATATGTATTACCGTCTAATTCCAAATCGAAAATCTCAAATTCTGACGAATCTCCAGTAAATTTCATTTTAACCATTCTAACAAATTCTTGTACCATGTATTGAAGTTGACCATAATGATTATCTCTAACAAGTTTAATTGCATTTGTTCCGACTCTACGTTCTAGAAATCTAAGAAATTCTTGATCTACATAGCTACCACCACAATAATCTCCATTTCTTACTGTAATTTCGCTTAACCTTTCACCATCCAAAAGCTGTCTTGTTGTCAAATCTACTGTGCCACCCCCGCAATCAACTACCATAAATGACGCTAATTTACATTCAAAAAAGATTATAATTTAGAATTTTTTTTTTTTAAGTATTTGATAATTTTATGTAACTATTGATACATACCACCAATCAGCAAATTGTGTTCTATTAGTGATTTCATACAATGAACCGCAGCAGCTTCGGCTGATAACAAAAAATGATCATAAATACACGTGACTAAAACATTAATAATCAAATTACCGAGTACTTACGTTCTGTTGTAAATTTCAAATTTCGACTATATCTGTCCTTTAATAATCCTGCATTATAAATGCATTCTCTCATAATAGTCATTGCCTTATCATCAAATTCAGCAGGAATCTACATTTTTTTAAAAAAAAATAATTATTTTAATAATTATTAATCACCCGGCCTGCATTATACTGGCTTGGCCGACATTATAATAATTTCGGCCGGCATTATATCAATAAAAATAACGATAGTCTAATTTTTACTTACCGTTAAAACAAGTAAAGTTTGAGTATAAAAATTAATATCCCATTTTTCAGCTATACTTTTTTTTATAACTTTACCCAATTCATGAAAATAATCAGTTATGGCTTTTTTATAATTAAAACCTTCTGGTAAAGCAGGTTTATCTTTCATTTTTCCTAAGTGTAACTTAAATAATTCAACAGGTTTTCTTTCAGATTCTTTCTTTCTTTTTGGTCTCTTTGCTAATGCTGGAAATCCCCATGATTGTACATTTTGATACTCTACGTCATATGATAATGCTGTTGGAGTTTTAAATCGTCCAGTATATTCTTGCCAATCTATGTGTACATTAATTTCATTTGGATTTTTTTTATGCGCGTATGCGAAACCCTTTGAAATAAAATTTAATAAAATTCGAGAAAGTTAATTATGACACTCAATACTATAATTGCATTGAACCATAACTAAAGTCTTGAAAAGAACATACCGAATAAGTGGTCCCGAAATCTATATAAAATTCGTAATGAAATTAGTAAAAAAAAAAAAATATTTTAAAAATATTAAATGGATGCGAAAGAATATAATTACTTACCGATACCAATAACAACGCGATAATCGTTAGTTTTGTACATAATTATCAAAAAAAAAAAGTTATAATGACAAGGATTATATTTTTTTTTCTTATCGTGTGGAATCTTCAAAAATTTGGGAATTTTTATCAATTAGATAACCAGATCACATGATTCGTAAATTATTCGTTATAGTTTTACCTTTTTCCTTTTTTGATTGAATATGCATGTGCGAAATTTCAATTATAATGTTTACATCAATTTATCATGAGGTCTTGTGAAGAACTTTAAATAAATATAAAACAAATTAGGAAAGTTCCTTTTTTTTTTTTTAATAATGAACCCTTTTTCCTATCCTGCACATTCTGCAAGAAAAGAACGAGATAGTCTTCTTATAAACAATGAAATTTTCTGTCCCACATAATATTCGAGTTATCTTCTTGCTATTGTTCTTGATAAAAATATAATAAATCCTCTTTAGGTTTTATTTAAAGATAACGGAATGAATGCAGAAATACTGCATAATCAATTAAAATTTTATCATAATTTCTTTTTAATTAAAATTTAAAATAATTTAATAAAAACACAATATTTTCACGTGCGCAAGATAACTTTGAATTTGATATAAACTTGAGAAGAATTTCGCAATTTAATTTTGTCATTAACAAATCATTCTTAAGAAATCATGTCAACAGATTTTACGCAAAGTAACAAAAAGGTATCAAACGAATATAACGAATATGACTCAGCATATTTATCGGGAAGCGAGACTTCGGGTGAAAGACTGAAAACTAATACTAATGACACGAACGAAAATTATGTTTATTCAGTAATGCCACTTTCAACGGAAATGCATTATAATCCGGATAGTAGTGATCAAGTACCACATAATGAAGCCAATACCAGCTGCTACCAGATACAATATAATGAAGATAATACCAATAGTATGCGCACTCAATTAACACAACCTTTCGATACTATCAAAAAGCTCGAAGAAGAAAAGGAAAACCTTCAAGATGAAATGCGTAACCTTAATAAAGATAAATTAATGTACGAGAAAAGAAATAAAGATTTACAACTTGACTACGATAATTTACGAGAAAAATATAATGGGGTAACAAATAAAATTAACAACAAAGATCACAAAACCAAGTCAGAAGAACTTGATCAATTGCAGCAATCCTTAAAATCGAAAGAAAATCAAATACAAAATTTAGAAAAGGAAAAAGAAAAGTTAGAAACTAAAAATAATAATTTAGTTCAAAGAAATGTCAATTTAGAAAATCAATTAGAAGATCTTACTAAACAAAATGCTTTATTAGAAGATGAAGCATCAAATTACCAATCTGCTCTCGGTGTAGCTACAAATTTTCAATTAAGTGATGATGATCAAAATCATGGTGTAAAATTAAATAATACCATCTCGGAATTAAATGACAATATAAAGAAATATATAACAAATTTAAAGCAAGATACTGTTGTTAATATGGAAGAAGTTAAAAAACTTTTAATACATTATAAATGTGCAACTAAAATCACGAGTCAGAAAAAAGATCGGTTACTTATTCAAGCGGTTTTACATCGTCATGTTATAGAAACAATATTTTCGTATGCGTCACATTATTTTGGACAGACAGAAAAACATGAAGCAGACATCATTAAAAATGAAACTTTGTTATCAGAATTATTGGCTCATACCTCTAAATGTCGTACTGGAGATGATGAAATAACACGTGTTGGACCAACAAAATTACGCCAACAAATATATTCAATTCTTAGCAATCGTGGATTTGCCAACGTAATTGATAACAAAGGTGAACATGAACATCCTTTCATTAGTTCTCGTAAAGAAGATCTTAACAAAGTTATGAATCAACTACGTACTATCAAAGATAATGGAAAAAAAATTATTTCTGAAAATTTGGCTGCGATTATCATTCGTGAAGTTGTGAAACTATTTTGGTTCAGATTGAAAGTTCAAGAACCTGTCGCCGAGTATTTCTGGATCCCAAATAATACTAAAGTGGATCAAACAATTATGAAAGCAAACCAACCTGAAAATGATGATGACGATGCGGATGTCGATACATACGTCGATTTATGTTATTTCCCTCAAATTGGAAAAGATCTCGATACAAAAGATCCAAAAACTTACACTCTTGCAAAAGTCATTACCCGAAACTTCCAATACGATTATCAAGTTCTAGAGAATATTCCACAACAATCAGAAAATCAAAACCGAGAACAATCTACTCATAACGATAAGCAAAATATTAGTTTACAAAAACAAAATCAAGAACCATCAACTCATAAGCAAAAATCAAATTCACAAAAACAAGATCAAGAACAAATTCAAAAGCAAAAGAATGGTTCTCTATTTGGTTTTTTGTCGCCTTCAAGGGTTTTCGGTAAGTTCAGATAATAATGCGGCGCAGTAGAATTTTATTTTTTTTTGTTACTTATTTTTTATGTATGATATTTATCAATTTAAGCTATTGAATATTAAGATTTTTAGTAAATATGTATTTTAAATCGAACCAAAAATTTGGTATATTTTATGAAATAAATCATATATATAAGCCTTTATTATCAATTTATCAAATAAAAGTCGTAATATACGACGTACATTATACGATAAGTAACCTACGGAAATAAACTCAAAGATATCTATCTATTTTAACTCTTATTTTATTATAGAATTTATTGCCAACGCTATTTTAGTAGTTTCGTAGTTTTGTTGATGCTTTTAAATTTGATGTTGGTTTTGTAATAACCTTTGCAAGAGTATATATTTTTCGATTATTTGAATCAATATCTCTTCCAATTAAAGGGAAGAAACATAAATCAACATATGAATTTACAACTTCATCTTTATCATCCAAATTGGTTACTTCCATTAATGTTTTATCCACTAATGTATTATTTTGAATCCAACGATATTGTACAACAGGTTCCTGAACTTTAAATCTAAACCAAAATATCTTTACAACTTCACGAATAATAGTCGCTGCCAAATTGTCAGAAGTAATTTTCTTTTGATTATTATTGATCACGCGTAGTTCATTCATAATTTTGTTTAACATTTCTTTATGGTAAGCAATGAAAGGGTGTTCATGAAGAGTTTTACCTACTCCAATAATATCGGCAAATCCGCGATTACTAAGGACCGAATAGATATGTTGACGCAATTTCGATGGTCCAACGCGCGTTACTTCATCATCTCCAGAACGACATTTGGAGGCATGATTTAATAATAAGGATAATGTAGATTCGTTTTTAGAAATGTCTGATTCAAGGTAAAAATGTTTTCCTGTGCTTTGAAAATATTGATTTGCATATTCGAAAATTTTTTCCATGACGTGTCGGTGTAAAACTGCCTGAATAAGTAGTCGATCTTCTTTTTGACTCTGGATTTTAGTTGGACAGTTATAATGTAATAAAAGTTTTTTAACTTCTCCCATATTAACAATAATATCATGCTTTAAATTTGTTACATATTTCTTTATATTATCGTTTAATTCTAAAATATCTCCATTTAAATTCACAGCATTATTTTGATCATTATCTCCTAGTTGAAAATTTGTAGCTACACCGAGAGCAGATTGATAACTTGACGCTTCGTCTTCTAATAAAACGTTTTGTTTAGTAAGATCTTCTAATTGAGTTTCTAAATTGCCATTTCTTTGAATTAAGTTATTATTTTTAACTTCTAACTCTTCTTTTTCTTTTTCTAAATTTTGTACTCGATTTTCTAATCGTTGGACATCCTTTAAACGTTGTTCCCGTTCCTTGATTTCATTCTTCAAATTTCTAATAGCCACTTCACGTTGATTTGTTTCTTCATTGTTTTTAGTAAATGCTTCAATATATTTCTCTTTGTATTTATCACACATTATCTTATATTTGTCAAGTTCATTTCGAAGTGTTCTCGCTTCAGCTTCAAGTTTACTGTTATTATCAAGCGATTTATTTAATTGATCATTTATTTCATTAATGCAATCATCGGTATATGTGTTATGAGTTGTTTGATGCGAATTGTAGTACATTTCCGTTGAATGTGGCATTTTTTTATAAATTTCATCTTTATTTTTAACATTGGTATTCGATGGCGTTTGATTATTTTTTTTAACAGATCTACTAGACATGATTTTTTAATTGAAGCAAAAATAACTTTCGAAATAGAAGAGTTTTTTTTTCAAAGTTTATATGAATTTGATGATGCCTTGTGCACGTGAAGATATTGCGAACCCGTTATTTATCGGAAATTATTATGAAAAAAAAAGTTCTTTAATTTTTTTTTTTATAAAAAAATTGGTGCTGCAGAATTCTTGCGTTTTATCCCGTACATTATCTTTCAATAAAGCCTAAAGTGGCTTATCATGAACAATGAAACTAAAAAGGTTTCTTCTTGCAGGACTGGGAAAAATATTAAGAATTTTTTTCGTGAGAAAATCTTTATTGTTAAAAAGAATCCTTCCTTTTTTATATTATCTTCTTGCAGGAAGAAAAAAAAAAGAATAATAGAAAATGTGAAAGAATTAATTTTTAATTCTGTCGTTGTTATCTCTTTGCAGGACCAAAAATATTATTTTATAATCTTATGATCAACCAAAATTGGAAATAAAAGAAATAAAGTTGTATTAGTTGTATTATATAATTAAACCCACGTGATTTAGTCAACTTATTAAAATAAAATTCGCGTTATTAGATTTTTCAAAGTCCTTACCATTACCTTTTTTTTTGACATGTCCAAATCGCCAGATTATCGTGTAATTGTTAGTATCGGTAAGCAACGTATTCGTTTACAACCATTTATATTTATTTAATATCTGTTATAATCATTAATTTCGTTACAAATTTTATAGATTTTGGAACCACTTATTCGGTATGTTACTTTTTGTTGTTATTCAATACAAAACAATGAGTTAATATCAATTTGATTTTATATCAAGGGTTTCGCATACACGCATATAAAAAGTCAACCAAAAGAAATTTTTACACATACAGATTGGCAAGAATATGCTGGACGATTTAAAACTCCAACAGTATTATTATATGATGACAATCTTAAGAGTGTTCAATCGTGGGGATTTTCAGCATTAGCCAAGCGACCAAAAAGAAAGAAAGTAATTGATAAAAAACCTGTTGAATTATTTAAATTACACTTAGGGAAAATGACAAACAAACCTTCTTTACCAAAAGGACTTGATTATAAAAGAGCTATTACTGATTATCTCCATGAATTTGGTAAAGTTGTAAAAAATAAAATAAATGATTGTTGGGAGAAAGTTAATTTTTTCACTCAAGTTTTACTTATTTTTACGGTAAATTAATTAATTTATTTTTTTGTGAATTTATATCATCAAATTAATTAAAGATAATTCTTTAAAATATAAAAGGTTCCTGCTGAATTTGATGATAATGCGATTTTGATTATGAGAGAATGCGCTTATAAAGCAGGATTATTGAAAGACCAATCTACTCGAAATTTGAAATTTATGACAGAACGTATGTACAATTCATCGTTTATCGTGTGTTATTTATAAATAGATTTAAAAACTTTCGTTATATAAACAGCCGAAGCTGCCGCGATTCATTGTATGAAATCTTTAAAGGAACACAATTTGTCGGTTGGTGGTAAGTAGTAAATACTTATAATTAGTAATTGAAATTATTTCTTTTATAATTCTTTTTGTTTGTTAGCAAACTTTATGGTTGTTGACTGCGGTGGTGGTACAGTAGATTTAACAACAAGACAACTTTTGGAAGGTGAAATATTAAGCGAAATCACGGAAAGAAGTGGAGATTATTGTGGTGGTAGTTTTGTAGATCAAGAATTTCTTAAATTTTTAGAAAGTAAAGTCGGAGCAAATGCAATTAGTCAAGTTAGAGAAAATCATTATTGTCAACTTCAATTTATGATACAAGAATTTGTTAGAATGGTTAAAATGAAATTTACTGGAGATCCATCACAATTTGAAGACACCGAATTGGAATTAGACGGTAATATATTAAACGATGATTAATTAAAAATTATTTGTTTTTTTTTTATTTTTGGAAAGACTAATATAAATTTGTTTTTTTAGAAATTTGCCCTGTTATAAAACAGTATTGTAAAGGAGAATATTTTGATAAGATGGAAGAAGTTGACTGGAATATCCCTTTAGAATTTGATGACGTTAAAAAAATGTTTGATCCCATTGTAAAAAAGATTATTAGATTAATTGATTCTCAATTACATTTGAGTAATAACAATTGCTCTGCAATATTAATGGTTGGCGGTTTTAGTGAATCAAAATATTTACAATCAAGAATTAAACAAGAATTTAGTAAAAAAGTTAAACTTATTTCTATACCACCTCAGCCTGTTATTGCTATAATTAGAGGAGGTAAGAATGTAGAAGAATAATTATTTATTTAAGAATTATGATTTTAAAATTTTATTTACATTAGCTGTTGAATATGGCTTGAGAGAAGAGGTTGTTTCCACGCGTGTTTTGAAGTGGACCTACGGTAAGATTTATCGCTTAATTAAATGATAAATTTTATACATTAAAAAATCCTTTTTTTATATAGGAACTGATGTTGCACGTAAATGGCGAGATGGTGATCCGATAGATAGAAGACTTGGTGATGGTAGGATTGTTGCGTTTGAGAGATTAATAAAACGAGGTACGCAAGTAAACGTTAATGATAAGGTATATCAATCATTTATTTCTTATGATGCAACTCAACGTAGAATGGGTTTGGATTTATATGTTACACCACAAGATGATGCTCAATTTTGTGATGATCCTCATGTTAAAACACTCGGTAATTGGTCAATTGAATTACCTGATTCTCAAGATGATGATGATCGCTCTGTTTTATTTACCATGATTTTTGGTAATGTGGAAATTGATGTTACTGCTTATAATTCTGGCACTGAAGCTATGTTTGATACCAAATTTAAACTTGACATGTAATTATTTTACTTCATATCATTTTGTAAAAAAAAAAAATATTTTTTTATTTTTATCTTAGAATAGTAAATATATTTCAATAAAGTTATCGGCGTAACAACAGTATTCTAAATGAACTACGTACTTGCACGTGTTATTGATAGTTGTTATAAATAAAGTTCCATTAAAAACAACAACTATAGCGAAAATAAAATGCATTTTGTTTTCATTAGTAGTTTGGAATGAAAATTCTTGATAATGAATTCTTAAATTATTTGTAATTCGCCATTATACAGTATTTTTAATTCATGAAAATTTCATATGAAAGTATTTAGATAAAGGGCGCAAAGATTTTGATGGTAGTTACGAAAATTATTTCGAAGAAGACATATCTAATGAAATGAATGCATATCAATGTGCGGAATTCTTTCCATAATATCATTTGTTATTATGGTTACTAGGCGTCTGTTTATTTCGAATATATAAACGAATTCATAGAAACTAAAATTGAATGAAGAATAAGATTAATTTATTTACTTTTAATATTATTTATAATGAAACCATTTTGGTAAAGCAAAAAAATCTTTTTTTTATAGTTATCAATGTATTCAATTTATTTCAATTTTTTTTATTTTGTTAAGCTTCAAATAAAGTTCATTAATTGTGAAAAATTAAAGCTAAAAACAAATACAATGTTTAGGCATACTGTAATAATTATACCGATGCACTCTCTGAAGATGAATTTAATTGGTAGATTTTGAGATAAGCATATTCGTGACGTAAATGCTCATCAATTACGTAATCCGGGCTAAACCCTGAATTACTATTTAAAGATCATCGGCACTAATATTTAAATTTTTTTTTTCGTATTTCAACCTTCTCGTAATTAAAAAGTAATTTTGAAAATTTTGTAGTTATTAAACCTGCTAAATCAATGAAACTAAAATTGAACTTGAATTATTTTACTTTATAATATTTGTATATATTTTATTTTTACTTATCTTAGAATAGTAAATATATTAATAAAGTTATCGGCGTAACAACAGTATTTTAACTGAAATGCACTACATACATGCACATGTTATATATTGATAATGCTTTTATAAATAAGGATCCATTAAAACAACATCTCTAGCATAAATAGAATGTTTTTTGTTTCAATAAGTAGTTTGGAATGAAAATTCTTGAGTGAATTTCTTTAAAATTATTTGTAATTCGCCATTATACAGTATTTTTAATTCATGAAAATTTCATATGAAAATATTTTGATAAAGGGCGCAAGATTTTGATGGTAGTTACTAAAATTATTTCGAAGAAGACATATATAATGAAATGAATGCATATCTGTGCAGAATTCTTTTCATAATATCATTTTTATTATGGTTACTAGGCGTTTATTTATTGAATGCATAAACGAATTCATAGAAACTAAAATTGAATGAAGAATAAGATTAAACTTATTTATATTTATTCACTTTTATTAATATTATATATAATGAAACTCCTTTTTTTAAAAAAAAAATTATCGTATCCAATTTATTTCAATTTTTTATTTAGTTAAGCTTCAAATAAAGTTCATTATAATTGTGAATAATTAAAGTTAAAATATATATATATAATGCTTAAGCAAAATTATACGCTGATGATAGAATTTTAATTGGTAGATTTTGAGATAAGCTTATTCATGACATAAATGCTCATCAATGACGTCGTGCTAAACCCTGAAAAAAATAAAAATAATTATATCATGATGTTACTATTAAAGTTGCTAAATAATCAAGCACTGCTATCGCTAATAATATATAAATTTTTAACATTTTTCAAACTTGTAATTAAAAAGTAATTTTGAAAAAATTTGTAATAACTCGCTAAACCAATGAAACTAAATTTGAAGTTTGAATTTGATACATAATTATTTTACTTTATATTATCTGTAAAAAAAAAAAGATTATTTTAAATTATCTTAGAATAATAAATAAATTTATTAAATATATTTCAATAAAGTTATCGGCGTAAAAACAATATTTTTACTGAAATGCACTACATACATGCACATGTTATTGTATAAATAAGGACTCATTAAAAACAACATCTATAGCGAAAATAGAATGCCTTTTGTTTCCATAAGTAGTTTAGAATGAAAATCCTTGATAATGAATTCTTAAAATTATTTATAATTCGCCATTGTACAATATTTTTAATTCATGAAATTTCATATGAAAGTATTAGATAAAGAGCGCAAGAGTCTGATAGTAGTTACAAAATTATTTCAAAGTCATATGCTAATGAAATAAACGCATATCAATGTGCAGAATTCGTTCCATAATATCATACTTTATTATAGTTACTAGGCGTCTGTTTATTTTGAATACATAAACGAATTCATAGAAACTAAAATTGAATGAAGAATAAGAATAAACTTGTTTATATTTATCCACTTTTAATATTATTTATAATGAAACCATTTTGGTAAAATGAAAAAATCTTTTTTTTTATAGTTATCAATATATTCAATTTAGTTAAGCTTCAAATAAGTTCATTATAATTGTGAAAAATTAAAAGTTAAAAAAAAAATACAATGCTTAGCCATACTGTAATTATACAGATGCGCATTTCAATCTTTTCGTAATTAAAAAGTAATTTTGAAATTTTGTAGTATTAAACCTGCTAAATCAATGAAACTAAATTTGAACTTGAATTATTTACTTTATATTATTTGTAAAAAAAATATATTCTTTATTTAGAATAGTATAAAGTTTATCGGCGTAACAACGTAGTTTGGAATGAAAATTCTTGATAATGAATTTTCCTTAAAATTATTTGTACTTCGCCATTACACAGTATTTTTAATTCATGAAAATTTCATATGAAAGTATTTAGATAAAGGGCGCAAGATTTTGATAGTAGTTACGAAAATTATTTCAAAGAAGACATATCTAATGAAATGAATGCATATCAATGTGCAGAATTCTTCCATAATATCATTTGTTATTATGGTTACTAGGCGTCTGTTTATTTCGAATACATAAACGAATTCATAGAAACTAAAATTGAATGAAGAATAAGATTAAACTTATTTGTATTTATTCACTTTTAATATTATTTATAATGAAAACCATTTTGGTAAAATGAAAAAATCTTTTATTTTTATAGTTATTATTGTATCCAATTCGTTTCAACTTTTTATTTTGTTAATATTGTAAAAAATTAAAATTAAAAAAAAAAATACAATGCTTAGGCAGATGCGCTCGCTGAAAATAGAATTTAATTGAGATAAGCTTATTCGTGACGTAATGCTCATCACTTTATTAATAATGACAATCACGTGAAAATTTATAACCAAATTTTCAATAGCTAAATCATAAATTTCCTACCAGTGACCATACCAGCATTATTATATACTTTTGGCCAGAATTTAAAATCTAATAAATATTGTCCAGCATTACATCATAAATTCACCACTGGTAATATTTAGTAATATTATTATTATTTTATTCAAAAAATCAATAAATAAAAAGATTATTATATTATTGTAAAACTTATATATATAATATTCTAAATATAACTAATATCTTAAAAATAAATTATTTCTTATTTACATTTATCTAAAAATTTTTTTTTTGCTGATTAATTTTTTTTTTTTTTAATGATCATATATAATTTATTTATAAATTATTTGTAAAATTACAAACTAATTTATACTATACTGGCTTACAAAAAGTATTCAGATTTTCATCACATGATTTTACATTTCTGTGCTATAATCAGTGATTTCTCTTATCACATATATAAATAAAGAAAATAACAAAATATTTTTCTTTCACTCCTCTTTTAGTTTTAAATGCATGGAAACAAAGTTTCAAAGTCTCACTAAGAACAAATTATCAGTGCATATCTTAGTAGTACCAAGCAAAAAGTTATTTCTACTCAGCTTGGTATCCCAATCAGTACTGTATGTGATATTATAAAAATGTATAAACAGGTTCTACTGAACTTAAGAAATATTTTGGAAGACCAAAAGTACTCACTGAATGTGATACCTGAGCTTTAAAATGTATCATCTGAACTGACCAGATTTCTCCTCTAAGTGATGTAACAAATAAGCTAAATACCGGTCTTGATGTAATTTTGCATTATAATACAGTTAGAAGTTACCTTTATGATGAAGGTTTTAGAAATTATTCTGTTTGAAAAAAGCTTTATTTAACCGCAAAATATCAAACTGACTATTTGAAATAGTATAAAGAAAAAAAACTTGGTTAGAAAAGTGAAAACAAGTGTTATGGTCAGATGAGTCAAGATTCGTTTTTTTTCAATCAGATGGTCAAGTAAAAATATAGAGGAGTTCTGAAGAAACATACAATCAAAATTGTATTTAATTTACAGTTAAGTTTAAAGGAGTATCAGTAATATTTTGGAGGTGTTTTAGTTGGCATGGTATTCAGACCTTTAGTAGTTGTAGAAGGAAATATGGATTCTAACAAATACATTAATATTCTGGCTAATCATTTTATCCTATGGGTTGACAATTACTCTCTAACTTCATTTTTAACAAAATGGCTATCTTGTCATACTTTAACTTACAGTATTAAATGAAAACACACAGTATTCTAATTTTAGATTAGATTATACAAAATCCTAATCTTAACTCCATTGAGAATTTGTAAAACTATTTAATATATATAGTCTGGTAATTCCTTATTTTTATATAAATACGCAATTTGTAATCCTAGTAATTAATTATCAGATTTTTCAAAAAATACATAAATACGTAATTATTTATGCTATATATAGTAATTAGCATAAATATTATTAGTTGATTATAAGTCATGTACTTTTTTATACAAGTCATATCAGCTTTTTTTTACATTTTTACATATAAAAATGCCAGAACTATTTGTTTTGGCATTTTTTTACATTTTTATATATAAAACTGTCTAAATCATCAGTTTGGCATTTTTTTCCACATTTTTATGTATAAAAATATTGGGAATTATCAGTTTCAGCATTTATTTCTCACATTTTACCAATAGTATTTACAGTAATTATGTTAAATGTAATTATTTACAGGTATATTTGATTAATTACAAAGATATTAATAATTACAATTAATGTAATTATTTACATTATACATAATTATCGCCGTTTTCAAAATAGTGTAGTACAATGTCAATCATTAAAAAAAAAAATTACCGTAATTATTTCTAAAAATTTCAAACGCGTCAAAGTTAAAGC
>JADRCO010002094.1:0-15245 GCA_021464525.1 Rhizophagus sp. LPA8_4_AMF | reverse complement strand
CAATAGTAATTTGGGGTCTTTAATTTAGGTCCAATGCTAATTTTAAGCCGATATGATATAGCACCCTTAGTACTGCTAAATCTTCTAATATACAAACTTAATACAGCAGTTTATATCACCAAGATTATTGGACATTTACCCATATGTAATAATTGTAACATTACTTGGGATGATCATTGAATTTCTACACGGGATATTGCAGATCAATTT
The DNA here is from genome assembly GCA_021464525.1 of Rhizophagus sp. LPA8_4_AMF. NCBI lineage: Eukaryota > Fungi > Glomeromycota > Glomeromycetes > Glomerales > Glomeraceae > Rhizophagus > Rhizophagus sp. LPA8_4_AMF. Next base: position 15,035 of record JADRCO010002094.1, on the reverse strand, counting down.
TCTATTATCAAGTTAACCTAAGCGAGTATTATTCTATATTACTTTAATCAATATTTCTTTAATCATTGAGTCTTAAAATACTTTATAAACTTCACCATTCATAAATCTAAAATACTCCATGCATTTAGGGTAACCAGTGAGTACTACATCCAGGTAGTACCCAGGATTTTTGATTTATAGGATCGTCAATATCATTAATGACATGTCGTTGTACTGTACACAAATATAATCGGCATAAATAACCACTTATGGCATAATTTAAAAATTCCCCCCTTTCTACTCCTTTTCTATTTCGCTCACAATATTATGGTATGTACGAAAATATTTTCAGGATATTTGCCTGAAATAACAAATGAAATTATACAATATTTTCGGAATGACTTTCCAACATTACATTCATGCATTCTAGTTAATAGATTATGGTGTTGTATGACAATTCCATTATTATGGGAAAACTCATTTTCATTAAAAAATCATAAAAATTATCATTATATTGAAGTTAATTTGTATAATCTGAGTGATGATGATAAAATGCAAATAACAAAAATATGGAATTAGTAATGATTTATTTCCTTCAAATATATTATTTAATTATTCTAGTTTTATTCAATATTTAAATACTTATAAAATTAATAATTCTTTAGAAAAGTGGGTTTCAGTTGTCAAAAAAATTGAACCACTTTTAGATATTTATAATAAATGTTCACAACATTATGATTTTATAAAATTTATTTATAAGTCATTAATTAAAATTTTCAATGAAAATGAAGCAAATTGGCATACTCTTGATATTGAATATTGTAGATTTTATCATGATACTATTGTTTCTGAATTAGTTTTAAATTCAAATTTAATTTACAATATTAGAAATCTTTATTTTAAATTTAGATTTTACACATTTGATAATACTAATAATATTAAAATTTTTAAGTTCTAATTGCAATTCAATATCATCACTTAATTTCCTATTTACACATAACTGTCAAACATTTGAAAAAAGTTTATGCCATATAGTTGATTCACAACAAAATCTCAAAAAAATTTCAGTGAATTTTAATAGCCTTCCTTTATGTAATTCATATTATCTTCAAAGAATCCTAATTGTACAAATACATTAAGAATAATTATATTTTATTTGATTTGTTTTAGAAAAATAGTTGTCCCAAATGAGATATTTAAACAATCAAATGTTTTAGAATCTATACATATTCTTTATTGTTATCCTTTAGATTCTAAATTTTTTCAACAAATTATTAACTGAACCATTTAAATTAAAATCTTTATTTGTGGAAGAACCATTAACTGAAGAACTACAACTATTATTACAAAAATCGGGGAAATTATTTAGAAAACTTTGGACTTGGAATAGGTAATGGATTATTATTATTAACACAAGAACAAGAATTATTGGAATTAATCATAAAATATTGAAATACAAATATCAAATTCTTAAAATTTAGCTATTTTGAAGATCATAATATTTATAATATATTCCAGTTAATTGAAAAAGTTGGACTAAGTCTTAATTATCTTATTATTGAAACTAATGATGATGATTTTAGTTTAATTATATTACAAAATTTAGGGCAAATCTTCCTTCTAAATTAGAGTATTTGGGTTTAATTCTTATAATTAATACAAGTGATTATGAAATTTTTTTGAAAAATTTACAAACCTCTTTTACTAAGAAATTATTAATCAAAAATATTAAGGAAGGAGAATCAATAAACAAGAATAATTTATCTTTTATAAAGGAATATATTATGAAAAGAGTCAAAGTTTTTGGCTTTTCTAGATGACTTGATTTCTCTGAAAAATGAAGTAGAAGAATATAAATTACACAATATCATAGCTCAAAAATATCATGATTTAAGTATTGATACTCATGAATTTATATATGAAGTGTAGAAGTCATTACTATGACTTTTATAATGAATAAAATTTTTTTTTATTTATAATTAGGGATGGCAACGGTCAGTCATGGTCGGTCATCGGTCGGTCATAACCAGTCAAGAACCTTTGACCGACCGACCATTCTGACCGACCGCTATGGCTGACCGTTTGACTGACCGCTTGATAGCTTTCTTATCAAAAATAGAGCGGTTTTATCTAAAATAATTAAAAAAAAGGTTGCGAAACCTTTTTTTTATTAAAACACTTACAAAAAAATGTTTTGCAACGTTTTTCAATTATTTTAATAGAAAATGTTGCGAAAACGTTTTTCATTTAAATATTTCATAAAAAAAAACGGTTTCGCACATTTTTTCAATTGTCTTAATAAAAATGTTGCAAAAACGTTTTTTATTAATAATTTCATAAAAAAAGAACATTTTCGCACTTTTTATTAATAAAAAAGTTGCAAAAACGTCAAATATCTCGGTATTAGGATCGGTCAAACTGGTCGGTCAAGTGGTCAGTCAAACCATTGGTCAAACGGTCAGTCAGAAGTCTTTGACTGACCAGTATCGGTCATGGTCATGACCGGTCATAACCGGTTAATGACCATGACTGTTGCCATCCCTATTTATAATAAATTAAAGTTTCTTATTCTAGCTACTGATGTATAACTAATAAATTTTGAGGTTGCCAGTAGTAATCATGCTTTTTTGTACAATCATTCAATAAAGTATAGCTCAAAATTATGCGTTTCTTACTTTATTATTATATTCGAGTCTGATTTCATTATTTTTTTTTAGCTACTAGTTATAAATAAGAATATACAGACTGTGATAATTCAATCTTATTAAATTACGTACTAAAGATGACTACTTCCAAGTTTCAACTAATTTTAGAAAATCAAATTAATTTCCAAAGATGTTTGTCCTTTCTTCAAAAAGTTTACAAACTAAGTGAAAGAAGCAATAGGCATTGGCTTAGGGTAAGGATGAAGTTGATTTAGGACTAAACATTGGTTCATAATTTATTACAGACATATTTTCAATGATGCATCATTTTCAACTAATAATTAATAAATTATGATAATCTATGAATTTATTTCTTTCATATGTACTATTTTGCTTTTATTTCATTAGTTACATAGTACCCTACCTTAATGACTAATACACAAACCATAGTAACAATATCACATAATATAGAACTTATATATAATTAATAATTTTAATTTTTATAACTATGTATATATAATGATGAATAAATGAAATTCAAGACAAGATTTTACTTAGAAATTTTACAGTTCATCAATGAAGTTAAACAAATCTTTCATCATATTAATTCAAAAAATTATGAATTTAATTTAGTCAAAGAAAAATTTTTTAAATAGTGCGTGAACAATCTTGTAAATTTAAGCATTTGATTCAGAGTATCTGTTATTAATTGTAAAAGAAATTTTTTTATTGACAATTTAAAATATCTTAGCTAGTAAATTAAATAGATATAATTTACATTTGGTCAAACTCAATCTTATTTATTTAATCACATGTAATCAATCAAATGTTTTATGATTCATATAGTAATATGACCAATCATTGATTGCGTCAAGCCAATTTAATTAACTGTAATCATATTGGTAATTAAAATTCATTATCAGAAAGTGAGATCATCTACAGTATATATAATATATTCAGTATTATATAATTCACAAATCATGAACCATTTTCATTATAATTGTGTATTTGTTGTAAAAATAGTTGAAACAAATGTTCTTTGATATTTAATAAAATTTTATAATTTTCTATACAATTTCATAGATATGTTCCACAAGAAATGCAAGGGCAAATTGCAAATTACTTATAGCATATAGCATATTGCAATTGATTCTTTGACCATCTATTAAGATAAAATTTAATTTTAAGCTTGTGCTATTTTGATTGCGTGTTAAATTGAGCAATCAAAGAGTAGATTTTGTGAAAAGGTATAATTTTGATTGATCGGCAAAGAATTCAAAGAATTTAAGATAGAAAATTTAAATAGTAAAATTGAGAAATTACTTTTTTATGGAACAATAATTTATAATAAATACAAATATGTTGTAATCAAAATATGTTTATGAAAACGATAAAAATAAATATTTTTTTTTAAAAAAAGTGGAAGATAAATTTTTATAAAAAATTAAAAGGTTTCGACCAGACAGGTTGACAGTTTTTGATATCCATCAAACCATCCGGCCAAAAAACAAAAATTTTATTTTTTTAATTAATAAATAAAATTTAACTGTTAATAATCAAAAAATAAAATAAAATAAAAAAGGTTTAGGCTGGACAAGTTAACGGTTTTTGATATCCGTCAAACCATCTAGCCAAAAACGAATGTTTCTTTTTTTTAAAAAATAAATTATTTAAATGGGTTTATAGTGTAGTACCAGCATCAATCTAATCAGATCTAATCCTAAAAGATGAATAAATTAGAAACAAAAAGCAAAATCAAATTGGAAAAGAAATTCCTCATTGATCCCAGTCTAAACCTAAAAATAAAAGACTAAAAATTTTTTTATGAAAAAAAAAAAAAAATTTTAGTAAAAAAATAATGTATACACCGCAGCTTCAATCTAAAAAATAAATGACTAAAAATTTTTTACGAAAAAAAAAAAAGAATTTTAGTAAAAATACTGTAGATAAAATCGGCACTTACTGTACCAAGCCTGGTCTAAACCTAAAAAATAAAAATATACGAAAATAAAATGAATAAAAAATAAAAATCGGTAGCATCATAGCTTCAATCTGATCATCAAACCTGATCTAAACCTAAAAAATGAAAGTGCAGAAAAAACATTTGTTACGTTAACAAAAAACATTTAAAATAATGTAAAAAACAAAATTAATAAGAAATAAAAATCAGTGCTTACAGCTTTGATCCGAAATGAAAAAAAAACTTAGTAAAAAAATTCAATAATAAAAATAATTAAAGAAAAAAAAATAAAACCAAGCTTTAGTGTAGCACTGCCGTGCAGCATCAATCTGATAGCCTAATCCCGATCCCAATAAAAAAAATTATTCTAAACAACTTGCATCAGTGTATATCTATACTTGGCGAAAAAAATTTTATTGATTTTTTATATACCGGTAAATAGATAATTATAGACCTAAAAATTGCAAAAAAATTAACAATGGGATGAAGTCTCCCTGCAGATAGCAAAATGCTAGCTAAACTATACATAAAATGTTAACTTTCAGTGCTAAATTTTAGTACAAATTTAAGCTCAATTATATTAAACAACTTTCATCATCTGAATTTTCAACTTTAATATATTTTCCTATTTTAGTAAAAAAAAAATAATATTATAAAATTGTTAGCGTGAAAAACTATAGATACTATTTATTATGTGTGTAATTAAAAAATTTACTTACTATTTTTTTGAGTTTCATTTGTTTCGTTCTTTAACTCTTCAAAATTACGCTTTCTTAAAGAATTTGCGGATACGGTTAAGCATTGAGTAGCGAAATTTGTATTTTGTTTGGATGAACTAAAAAATATTATTTATATTATATTATTAACAAGTTATTTACATTTAAATATTAATTAATTACCCTTGAATATTATCTATATCAAATTCATATTCTTGCGTAATATATTCTAAAAATTAATAAAATATAACTAAGTTAAATATGAATATTAGAAAATAAATTAAATTACAATTATCTAATCATTCCAAGTTTTATTAATATACTGTAAAATACCTTGTTTCACATTTAATGAGATCATTGAACTTATAGTTGAAGCTTTAGAAATCAATGAACTTACTTAATGCTCTACTTGTATAAATTGCTCTTGGATGAGATTTTTCACTAAATTCAGGTCCAAGTTTCTTTGATTGTATTAATTCTAATCTTTTTTTTTCAGCTTGTACAAGTGTTCCGTATTTATACGGGTTGCCAACAAAACCCCAAATTTCATCAAAAGATGGCCTATTTAAAGGGTCAGAATCCCAACATTTTTTCATTAAATTAGCAAACATTTCAGGGGTATCATTTGTAATTTCAGGGCGTTTTCCATCCATAATTTCATAAATAAGTTCAACATTATGTTCAATATTAACGAAAGGCTTACAACCTGTTGTAAGTTCCCACATTATCATACCAAAACTATATACATCAGATTCTTTTGAAAATGCAACACCTTTAAATATTTCTGGTGCAATATAAGGTATTACTCCATATATTTCATTATTTGATAATGTATTATTTGCAGGTTGTGATAATCCAAAGTCTCCGATTTTCCAATATTTAGACAATAACATATTTCCACTATGAATATCTCGATGCATAAAATTATTATAATGAATATTTTTGAGTCTAAAATAAAAGATTTAATTATTAATAAATTTGCTGTAAATATAGAGAATAGATTAATCCATTATAAAAATACAATAAATACCCATACGACAATCCGCACAAAATAAAAAATTTATCGTTCCATGTAATATTTATAAAGTTCTTTTGCAAATGATCATGCAAATTTCCACCTTCTGCATAATTCAATATTAACATATATTCTTTTGTTATGGGTTCTTGTGTAATGCCATAACAGCCAATAACCCACATATTGCCATCATTACATTGATAAAGTGATCTTAACTAAGGTATAAATAAATCAATTAATACAATAAATATTAGTAAATACATTGCAAGTATATAAAATGTAAATATTACCTCATTTAGAAAATGTTTACTGATATTTTGTGAATCACGTAATTTTTTTACAGCAACATATTTGTTTGACCAAGTTGCTTTATAAATAATACTGAATCCCCCTTCTGCTATTTTCTTTAAATTCATAATTTGAGAATATGGAATCCACTCTAATCCTATGATTGATAAACGAAGTTTATCACGAATAAACGAATACACTGAATACACTTCAATTGAACCACGAATTGTCATGTATTTCATATCATTAGCAATAAAATGGAAATTCTTATTATTAATTCTTGTAGAATTAAGAAATTCATCTATAATACAATTTCCACTACTAATATTTGTAATATCAATATTAATGAATGAAATTCCTTTGCATTTTTTACATTGAGATTGATCTGCAATTCCAAAAATTATATTTGTTGTTAAACAATACCTACATCCAGTATAAATTATAAAGCAACATGAACACCATTTTTGACAATAAGAGTTTGACACTTGGTGTATATATTTTAGTTTTTTATCACAAACTACACATTGGTTATGACTATCCCACCATGGTAAATATAGAATCGGAATGGACTTTTTAGTCAAAGTTGATTCGATCCATCCAGAAGAAATCGTATAACCTAATAAATTCCTCCTGTAATAACAATCTTCGCATATTTTATTATTATAGTGCTGATAATGAAAATTTGAATTTTTTGTGACTACTTGTGTAAAGTATAAAATTTCAGAACAATATTCACACCATTCTTGAATGTTTGTTATATAAGAATCGTTTTTGGTTGCTTTATGTTTAATACACTGAGAATTATTCGTACTTATATATACGCGTAAGTATGTATTATTGTCTGATATATATTGAATATACCAAAATAAACAATTTTTGCAGTATTTTTGTTCAAATTTAAGTGACTCGGAGTATTTAATTCCACAATAATTACATTTTTTCTCATTGCTTTTAAAAGGAATAAATAAAACGGGTACAGGACTAGATTTTAATTTTGGCGTAGGATCAAATGGATTATTATCTGTGCTCATAATGATGTATTTCAAGAAAATAGGGTATAAAAGTTGAATGTAAAAATTATAAAGTAATATTTATATTTTATGAAGATACAATAACAAAGTAAAATTCTACAGAATGTTCTTTAAAGAATCAAGGATATTCTATATAGAAAATAATAATATAATTCTGCATGTTGAAAATCCATCATCATGCAAGCAAAATTTATTGCTAAATTTAGAAAATTTCGCGGCTTAATTCTCCGTCAAATGTAAAACAATCTAATTTAGAAAAATTCGTTGACAATCAATTTGACCCAGAAATTAAAAATTATTATTTTTTTGATGATGAACTCAAAAAATTAATTTGATAGTCATGTAACTACTACAAAAATTAACCTTTCTTAATAAACTAAAACGTGTCGTTTCATCAACTCTGTTTATTAGAATATGGGCTTTGGGAAATACCCTTACTGATATTTTATAACTTATGTAATTATACAAAAATGTTATAAAAGGCGTATGTATCATTATTTTAATGAATAAAAAAAAAAGAGCACGGATTTTATTGAGAAGTGGTGTTAAGTGAATATTTCTATTAGCTAATAACTTACTACAACGGTAAGATCTTTTTATTTTTACTTGTAAACGCAAACCTTTGTACACGTTTTTTTAAATGTCGATTTTTGGTATAAAATCTATTTGTGTATAAGATAAATGACCGAAAATTCACCATTATACGTAGTATTCGTTTTATATAGCAATAGATATTATATCTGATATAACATCTGAAAATTTAATAATATGTCTAATTTTTAAATTTTACTAAACTAAATACAAATATTAAACATATATAACTAATTTAATACATTCCGTAATTAATTTATTTCTTAATACTGTGTACCAATCAATAAAAGTATTTAAGATATTTTTTTTTTAATAAGAAAAATTTAAGATCATTTGAGTTAATTACACGATAAAAACTTAAATATACTATTAACTCAGCCATTACTCTTAAAAGTTTTTTTTCTTTGGATACTTTCCTCAAAATAAATTCACAGTAAAAATTAATCAATCTTCTTTGATTTATAGGATATCACTAGATAATTACACTATTCTTTCACGTATCCAAATAATATTATATTCACACAGTTAAGTTTTTTTTAATTTTAATTCGTGAAACGTGAGTCAACTGCAAAAAATTCATTCTTCGATTCGGTCGATCACTAGTATTTTTTTTTCGATACCGATTTTTCATTCCTTAAATAATACTGTTTATGTGAACACATTTTAATGCATAATACATAATATTTATCCCAAAGTTTCAAATAGGTTATTTTGAAAACAATTTTTTACTTACTCGTTGCGACACTAGTAATTTAAAAAAATCGTCTACGTAAACTAAATCTCGTAGTATAATCCGAGTAATAAATCTGATATCAATACAAATTTCAAGCATTACACGAGATCATCAGATCGTTTCACATATTAAAACATAACAATATTTATCAAAAATGTTAAATATATTCTTTAGATATTATGTAGTCATCATGATAGCTAACATGTAACTCTTCAATGAAATTTCCTTATTACTGGTTTAATTGAAGATATATCGATAAACCGCATTTGTTCGTAGACAATATACTGTACAGTATAATCACGTTATAAAAGTTTCTATATAATAAGAAAAATTTTCTTTTCATGATGTGCGAGTTATAAAAATATAAAAATTCAATTTACTTTGCAAACAGCATTATCCCTAAGATCAACACCCAATTAAATTAGATGTTTTGAAACATTAATACTTTCTTGTTCGTCGGATAATCCATAAAAATCATTCATTAGAAGTGAATATTGTAAATCTTATTAATAATTAATTTTAAGCATATTCATACATCTCAAACCAATTACAAGAACTTTACGTCAGCCTGCATTTAATTATTGGTGATATGATAGTTAAATTGTCATATTACAGCTGATTTCATAGCGCACATACAAGATATCTAGTCATTTTTTACTCCTTACAAAGAGACACTTGTTAATATTTGACATAACTCACAAAAGCTATACCATTGTACATACTCGGTTCGAATCAAATGATATACTTTTTATCCTATCCTAAGCTTTACCGAGTTTTACTGAATGTAACGAGTCACAATGTCAAAAGTACATCGGCTATTTAATTAATTTTATATGATCAAAATGTTTTGTTACACAAACTTAAAATTGATCGATTTCTTTCTTTTATAATCATTTTACTATTAATAAATCTTCAAGACTCTAAAAGATTCCCACGAACATCATATTAATTTATCTTCTTTATTTTGGCTGAAAAATTTTCTTAAAAACTTATGTATTTCAAGGTAATTACGTTCATTTTTTTAAACATTTTAATACTTCTTAAAAGAAAATATTTACAAAAATGTGAGGCTTTTCAGGTCCAAATTCTTAAACTTTTATGTAAAATGAGAAATATCAATATCTGAACGTAATCTTGTTCTATCTATAGACTTGCTCAAAGCATTGCTGCGGTTTTATAAAAATCTGATTGTGTAATGATAAAATCCCAGATCAGCAGATTTTCTGGAACGACCAATTACCCGATCACCCGTGTTTATCGTATTACAAAGACACTAATTAATACCTCTAACTTATTTGGGTTAGATTCTCAAATTTCCTTTCGAGCTTAGAAAGGAGATCCATTATCAAGGTTACAATCCAATAAATCTAGTGAAATAGAATCAAAAAAGGTTAAATTTTCAAAAATTTATTCCGAGGGAATTATTATTGTTGCCATCATTATTAATCATTCATTTACATAATAAAATAAAAGATTCTTTGGAATGAGTAAGCAATTTTTTAACGCGGAATTTTATTGGAGCATTTCCATTATTTAGATTTTGTGCACTAAAAAATTTTGAACTGTAAAAGAATTAACTAGTAACTGAATCTATAATTGGTGAATATCAAAAAAAATATATTTTAATTTTTTAGTAGTAAAGCAAAACCTTATTCATTTGCATATTAATTATTAATCAAACATATTCAAGTCGGTAAAAACGCATAAACGATTTCCCAGATCAAAAGTCGGTTTAAAATTATATAAAAGCGCTTAGAAATATTGATTCACTTCAAAGAAAATTAATTTCTTTTTTTTTTAAAAAAAATGTCTTTTCTTCGTGAACTTGGTAATACTGGTGCAAAAATCCCTGCAATCGGTTTAGGATGCATGGTATGTCCATACTTCATAGTTCATAATTACTTATTTATCGTGATTCTAATACAATTTTCTTTTTGATTGGCAGGGCATGAGTGATGCTTATAGATCAGCTGATGAACAGGAAAATATTAAAGTATTAAATCGAGCAATTGATATAGGATGTACCTTTTAGGATACTGCTGTTTGTATTTAAACTCTTCTATTAAATTCAAGTTTTTAATATTAATTTAAATAATAAATAACGGAGTATCGCTTTTTTTAAAAAAATTCAAAATGAAAGGATTTATATGGATCCGGAGCCAATGAAATTCTTCTTTCAAAAGTTCTTAAAGAACGTCGTAATGAAGTATTTCTTTGTACAAAGTTTGCATTCTCCTTAGGACCAAATGGTGGAATTAGTATATTAGGTAAACCTGAATATGTTCGTCAAGCTTGCGAAAATTCTTTAAAAAGATTGGAAGTAGATTATATTGATCTTTATTATCAACATCGTGTGGATCCCAATACGTAAGTGAAGAAATTTAAAAATTAACCATCCATTTTTACATTTTTACATTTTTACAGACCCATTGAAGTCACTGTCGGCGTTTTAGCAGAACTTGTTAAAGAAGGGAAAATTAAATATATTGGCCTTTCTGAATGTTCCGCAGAAACTCTTCGACGCGCTTATAAAGTTCATCCTATTGCCGCAATTCAAGTAATAATATCAATTTTATTTTATAAGATCGATATTATTATTTTTATATTATTAAACATTATTTTTTTTTTTTAAGATGGAATATAGTCCTTGGGCTCTTGATATTGAAAAAAATTGAGTTCTAGAAGCTTGTCGTGAATTAGGTGTCACTGTAGTAGCTTATAGTCCACTAGGACACGGTTTTCTAACAGTAATTATTCCTTTATTAAAATGGTTTATATGCAAAAATAAAGAAAATTATATATATTTTATCTCCAATAAATTTTAAATAAATTTTTTAGGGAAAATATAAATCTATTGATGATTGTGAACAAAATGATTTTAGAAGAATAATTACATGTTTTCAAGGTGAAAATTTCAATAAAAATTTGGAAATTGTACATAAATTTAATGAATTTGCGAGTAATAAAGGAGTAACTGCAGGTCAACTTTGTTTAGCTTGGGTTCTAGCTCAGGCAAATATAACTTATATTTTAATATATTATATTATATAAGTATGATAATATTTTTTCTTGTTTATATTTTATAAGGGTGATGACTTTGTTACTATTCCTGGTACAAAAAAAATGAAATATTTGGAAGAAAATTTTGAAGCAGGAAAAATTCACCTTAGTCCTGAAGAACTATCAGAAATTAGAAAAATTATTGATTCTATTGAAATCTTTGGTGATAGATATAATGAACAACTTACAAAAGTAAGGAAATTATAATTATCTAGTTATATGTTGAACCTATTTTTTTTTATTTAATATTGACAAATTGCATAAAATAACAGCTTTTGGATGGTTAAAAAAGTCACTCCAATTAAATAAAGAGTCGTGATATATACGTTCAACCTTTAGTATAAAGTAAATAAATATATCATTATGTGATAAATTTGTTTAAATATATTAACACATTTCTCACTTTTGGTTTTTAATTAGTTATAAACTATAATTTTCCATGATTCATGAAATGGATGTAACAAAAACTGGATGATACTTTCCAATATTTTTTTAAATTTTAACTTGAAACTTCTTTAAATTTTTAAATCAATTGCACATGAAATTTTAGCAATGATGTGACCAAATCCAAAATATTTTTTATTATCATTAATAAAGATATTCAATTAATATCATATTTTGTTTTAGCATACACGCAAAATTTTAATTTCTTAATACTTCTAAAGTCAAGATGATCATTTGTTTTCCTCACAGATTTTCATATAACTATTATAAAGTATAATTATAAAAAATTATGTTATTCCTAAAGTATAACCAAATAAACAAAGATTACGTGGATTTTGCTCATAAGAACTAAATTTTCAATAAGAATTTTATTTTAAAACGTGAAACTGCCCTTTAATTGTATGTCGAACATAAAGTATATGATCTTAGTATGCTTCTATAGAGACAACTAAATCAAGACGAGTTTTCCATAATTCCATTTGTTTCAATATCACCGAGAGTCTGAGGAAAATGTTCAATACATCATTGACTAAGACTCAGGGATGTTAATCGGTCCGATCGGACCAATCCGATCACTTACCTCCAATAAGTGACCTACCCTTAAAACGGTCTGAGAACAAATATTATTAATAATTCTTTTTAGAAAATCATCTCAAACCCCGGAAATTTGCTTGGGACCGATGCCGACCAATCGGTCCGGACCGATACTAGGACCGGTTCCACGTTTTAAGCATTTCTGACTTCGGGTAGAACTTTATCACTTATCGCCGTTTTCAAAATAATGTAGTAGGGTAAATTTGAATAAAAAAAAAGATTACCAGATTACTATATGATTACCGTGATTACCAAGTGATTACCAGGTGATTACCAATATGATTACTGGTAATCATTTTCACGTGAAAATATGCCCCTACTACACTATTTTGAAAACGGCGATAATACCAATTACCAATAAGCAACCTACCCTAAAAAATGCCTGGGAATAAAATTTATTAATAAAAAATCCCCCAAAACTTAGAAATTTGCTTGGGACCGGTCGGTCCTAGTCCATAACTGAACTGCAGCAATGGGATGTTTCTGCAAAATATGATATTATGGAAATTGTAGTAATTGCAAGTTCCGTTAATATGCCTCAATAGGTCTGTAAAAATGTAATTTGCACTTACGCGACGTCAATAAATCTGTTCCCAATCTTTTTTTAAAAAATTTTCACAAGATTGTGGGCATTCATGAAACATCTTTAAATTCATTTAGCCTAAAAACTTTATTTATTTTTTCGCCGTGACGTCGATCATTTGAAAGCCACGGCGTTGATTTATACATAATATTAATTAAGAGTTTTTATAATTTGACAATATTGGATAAAATAAATTATAATAAATAATAAATAAAAAAAAACAACATTAAAATAAGTATTCATTATATTAACTATTTAAAAAATTATCAATTTTATTTATTTATTTTTTTTTGGCTGGTATTTTAAAAAGTCTAACTAAAAAAATCATATAATATATTAATTCAAATAAAAAAAATATATTTATTTCGATTACATCGCAGCACTTGCCCGATCCAAACCTAAAAGGCAAAAGAACAAAAAAAAAAAATAGGAAAAAAGAAAACATTAGTAAAATTATTAAAAAAAAAATCAGAAAAGAAGGTGCTTACCGTAGCACTATAGTATTGATATCCAAATCTAAAAGGTGAAAGAACAAAAAAAAACCAATTAGGAAAAATATTACTATGTGGAAAGAAAATTAAAGCCGAAAAAATATTAAAAAAAAAAAATAGATTTTTCGGTTTTAAAAAAAATAGCCAAAATAAAAAAAAGATTAAAACCAAATCAACATTCTCACAAATGGAAATATGATTAAAAAATTAAATTTTTTTTCGTTAGGACATTAACTGGAACTGGATTAGCCCACAAAATCTTCATGGAACGAATTATTTTAACTATAATAAACACGGAATAAATCAGGCGCAGACATATCACGCGTTTCATGTTACACAATTCAAGTTATATCACCGAATTTTTTTAATTACACATATATAGAAATATATAGATTTAATTCCAATAAATAGACTCTTTAACACACTGTATACTCTGAACTTGAAGTCTTTTTACTAGAAGTAAGTCAGTATATTTGCATCGGGGTTCGTAAATAGCCTTCTTGCTATTGTTTCAGTAATCAATTAAATTTATCCGTGTTAAATTAAATTTGTTCGAGTTAAATTAAATTTTATTCGCGTTTCTGATTAATAATTCGCTTTTCGCTCCAGACTCACCAACGGTCACCGTTCCCTAGTTTTATTCATTTTTACTTGGCCGCCCGACTAGGGATGGCAACGGTCACGGTCATTAACCGGTTATGACCGGTCATGACCGTGACCGATACCGGTCGGTCAAAGACTTCTGACCGACCATTTGACCGACGGTTTGACCGACCGTTTAACCGATCGGTCTGACCGATCCTTTAACCAACCATTTCGCAACTTTTTTATTAAAAAAAGTGCGAAGCCGTTTTTTTTTATGAAATTATTAATAAAAAACGTTTTCGCAACGTTTTCTATTAAAA
>JADRCO010002093.1:0-15248 GCA_021464525.1 Rhizophagus sp. LPA8_4_AMF | reverse complement strand
AAAAAATGTATTAAGTCTGGAAAATTTAATGTTTAATTATAACACAATTATAACATTTTTATGTCACAAGTGACGCGCATCAGGTATCAATCTACATCTGACGCACAACATATATAGACCTTTGAAATATGTAAAGTACATGATTAACTTTTATTACTTAGATGGGTCAATAAACTTAGTATAAAAAATTATTAATCAAATAAAATATTTTTTATTTTACATTAGATTTCATGTTTTGAAAAGTTTATAATCCAAACCGTTGACTACTGCTATTTGTTAAATGATCGATAAGAAAATTACCTTTTTTGAATTCGTGTAACGTCATGTGAAACAAATTGACCAATAGTAATTTAGTCATAAAAATAGGAATAAAAAATAAAAATAAAATTTCGGCAACAATTTGAGATTTCGGCAATGGTTTGGGATTTCGGGATTTTGTCAACGGTTTGAAATTTTGGCAATAGTTAGGATTTATATTTGGGATTTTGGCAAAATTCCGAAACTATACGTCAAATCCCAAATATATTTCGCCATATATAAAGTTTAATATAGTATCACGTTTATATATATATTTTTTATTTCAAAAGTTTATATACATTGTTTGTAAAAAATTTTATCCCTAATTTCTGTAATAACTCCGTGAATATGATACATTTACGAAAATAACATAAAATAAAAAACACGGAATAAGATTTTTATAAGGATAGCCAGTCTGACTTCACAACTATATAGCAAATTTAAACATGATCACAGTTTAAAATCTATGTGATAACAAATTTCAACATATACTGTATGTTTATAAATATGAAGCAAGGTAAGATCTCAAATTCCAACAGAAAAAGTTTACAAATAATAATTAGTCGTTACGATTCAAAATAAATTTCACAAAAATTTCAATATTTTAAATTTACTTGAAATCTTGTAATAATCAATTGTGTCTTAAGTAAAAAAATCTTTCATACTAATCTTAAGTTACGCTGGATTTTTGCCAGCTAACAAAAATTGTCATAATATTTATATTATTCTTTCATTTATTGTGTTAAATATAACGAAAGATAAAAGTACAACCACATATCAAATAATAATCACAACTATTTTATAACGTAAAATAAAATAAAAATATAAAATTTAACGATAAATAAAGTTGTTGATATAAATATTAAATTCCTTGGTACATATTCTTTATTTTCTAAATTATTAAAAAATTAAATATTGGTTAGGTAGGTATTTATAAAAAGCATAACATATTTACTTAACATTATTTGAAGTTGGTTGAAACTATATTACACAGTGAAATTTGGTAAACCGGATTTATCGGATCCATTAAACATATTCGGTTTATTAGGTTATCCATACAGCGAGCACAAAAGTTAAATCCATTATATTTCTTTGATCGATATCCCCGAGTTATAATTTGGTCATTAGGAATACTACGTGACCAATATTCTAATATTGATTTCAATATTGGATGTCTAACATACCGGCCATTAAAATCTCGCATATTCTTAATCGACTGAACAATAATAACAAACTGAGTTTTTTATCAAAAAGTATTACATGCTAAAAATTAATTTACGGTTTGTTTTATCTTTCAATCTATTAAGTGAAAAAGATCAGAAAATGAGTATTAAATATTTTTTTTTTTTATTATTTAGTCGATCAGGAATATACAGAATTTTAATGACCAACATTTTTATGAGATATCCAATCTTGAAATCACTATTGGTCACCTAATGACCGAACTATAAGTCTATAACTCAGTTATTGGATAGAGGAATATCAATCTTCAACTAACATTCAACTAACGGCTATTATTATATCAGTAGCTTCAGCCGGAATTAAGAATTTCATAGTTATGGCCAAAATTAATCAATAATTTTATGTGATCACGTGTTCATATATATTCGAACCTTTTTTTATATAACTGTATATCGAATATCACTGTATAATTCCAATTTGATTTCTTTCGTAAAATAAACTAAAGAATAATAAATTTAATTAAATTAACAGAATAATAAAATAATTAAATGCTAATTAAATAAAACATCATTTATTGTAATTTTCGTTTCAAACATTTTTTTTCCTTTATAAACCTTTAGCCTTTTTTTTAATATATGCAACAAAACCTTTTGTTCTTTATTAAATCTAAAAATTCATATTAAATAATGAGGATATAATAAAAATTTTGATATATCAGCTCTTTGTACTAAAGTTTAATTTTTTCATTATTGTCTTCAACTGAAACATTTTCAAAACATTCTTTTTATTAATATAGAAAATAATTGATTAAGTAAATACCAATAGATGTTACGTTATTTCTGATAATGAAATTGATCTAAACAATTATTTAAAAATAAATTAAAATTAAAATTTTCTTACAACAAATAATAATCTTTAATGACAATAAAATAAATAAATTTTAAAAAAGATTAAATTGTTTACCGGTAGATTGACACCTTGGTTACTACTATTACTAATCTATTCCTTGTCTTCTAAAATTTAAGGACGTTGCGAATTGAAACCCGATCCAACTTGATTGTTTGTTTAACTCCTTTATTTTTTTAAAAAAAATCTTAATTTTGATAAACATATTACAACATATTTGTTTTAAATGCCTCTTTAAATTTAAATTACGATCTTCTGAAATTTTCTGAAATTTATGTTTATTTCTCTTAATTTGCTTAATGAAAACCCTCCTCCCTCAAACTTTTCGGACGTTAAACTAACAATCAAGTTGAAATCACTTACCTAATTACCGAACTATAACTCCATCTAAAAACTATTAATTATATCAGTAAATTCGGCCGGAATTAAGATCTTCATAGTTATGGCCAAAATTAATCAACAATTGTACAGCAGTACTTGATCCCGTGTTCCTATATATTCGAGCCCATTTTTTTGAACCCATTTTTTATTATAATTGTATATCAAAAATTCACTGTATGATTTCTAATTCGATTCTTCCGTAAAATAATCTAAAGAAACGCAAATTTAATTAAATTAACAAAATAATTAAATAATTAATACTAATTAAATAAAACATTATTTACTGTAGCAATTTGTTTCAAACATTTTTTTTCCTTTATAGTAAACCTTTAGCCTTTTTTCAATATATTCAACAAAACCTCTTGTTCTTTATTAAGTCTAAAAATTCAAATTAAATAATGAGGATATAAAAAAATTTTGATATATCAGCTCATTGTACTAAAGTTTAATTTTTTCATTATTGTCTTCAACTGAAACATTTTCAAAACATTCTTTTTATTAATATAGACAATAATTGGTAAGTAAATACCGATAGATGTTACGTTATTTTCTGATAATGAAATTGATCTAAACAATTGTTTAAAATAAAAAAAATTTTAAATTTTCTTACAACAAAAAAATAATCTTTAACAACAATAAGATAAATAAATTTTAAAAATGATTAAATTGTTTACCGATAGATTGACGTCTTGAATACATAAAGACGTTACAAATTGAAACATATATCTTAGACCGTTCCAACTTCATTGTTTGTTTAACCCCTTTATTTTTTTAAAAAAACCTTAATTTTGATAAAACATATTACAACATATTTGTTTAAATGCCCCTTTAAATTAAATTACCGGCGATCTTCTGAAATATTCTGAAATCTATGTTTATTTCGCTTAATTTGCTTAATGAA
Organism: Rhizophagus sp. LPA8_4_AMF; assembly: GCA_021464525.1. Lineage (NCBI taxonomy): Eukaryota > Fungi > Glomeromycota > Glomeromycetes > Glomerales > Glomeraceae > Rhizophagus > Rhizophagus sp. LPA8_4_AMF. The sequence continues at coordinate 11,581 of JADRCO010002093.1, read as the reverse complement.
ACCCCTCCTCCCTCAAATTTTCGGACGTTAAACTAACAATCAAGTTGAAACAACTTACCTAATTACCGAACTATAACTCCATCTAACAACTATTAACTATATCAGTAAATTCGGCCGGAATTAAGATCTTCATAGTTATGGCCAAAATTAATCAACAATTGTACAGCAGTACTTGATCCCGTGTTCCTATATATTCGAGCCCATTTTTTTGAACCCATTTTTTATTATAATTGTATATCAAAAATTCACTGTATGATTTCTAATTCGATTCTTCCGTAAAATAATCTAAAGAAACGCAAATTTAATTAAATTAACAAAATAATTAAATAATTAATACTAATTAAATAAAACATTATTTACTGTAGCAATTTGTTTCAAACATTTTTTTTCCTTTATAGTAAACCTTTAGCCTTTTTTCAATATATTCAACAAAACCTCTTGTTCTTTATTAAGTCTAAAAATTCAAATTAAATAATGAGGATATAAAAAAATTTTGATATATCAGCTCATTGTACTAAAGTTTAATTTTTTCATTATTGTCTTCAACTGAAACATTTTCAAAACATTCTTTTTATTAATATAGACAATAATTGGTAAGTAAATACCGATAGATGTTACGTTATTTTCTGATAATGAAATTGATCTAAACAATTGTTTAAAATAAAAAAAATTTTAAATTTTCTTACAACAAAAAAATAATCTTTAACAACAATAAGATAAATAAATTTTAAAAATGATTAAATTGTTTACCGGTAGATTGACACCTTGAATACATAAAGACGTTGCGAAACATATAACAACATATATGTTTAAATGCTCCTTCAAATTTAAATTACGATCTTCTGAAATGTTCTGAAATTTTATGTTTATTTCGCTTAGTTTGTTTAATGAAAACCTTCCCTCCCCCTTCAAACTTTTTCGGACGTTAAACAAAAAATCAAGTTAGAATAACTTTAAATGTCCTACCTTATAAAATGGCGTTTATTGCTACGAGTATCGGATATATGTATTGACAAAATCGGAAATAACATTGTTTTTACTTGATTTAAGCGTCATCTTTAATTTTACAAATTTGGTAAATTTCATCTAAGGTTATACATTTGTTATGTTTATTACATATCTTTCATTTGTGTTTTAGTTCTTACATATCTTTCATTTGCGTTTGAGTTTTACTTAAAAAGAAAATTTAATTATGTCAAAATAAAATTCAATTTTATGTTTCATTTTTTATGTCAATTACAGTATATAATAATCATTTATCTGTATAGAATCTTCTATAATTTGTTCAAAGGAAAATTCCAAACCCATTTTATATTAGTTCAAAGACCCAAATTCTTGAAACATGCTTAGTGTTACAACTACATTGTATTATGTGGCGCAGTCGAATACAATAGAATATCACGTGACTCAACACCTTTAGACCGAATATTATGGTAAATTGAAACATTAACATTTTTATAAATAATTCGATATACGGGCCATACGCCGTAACAGTATAAAGGAATTTCAACTTTTCATATTGTAAATACGAATGAAAACAATAGAACAAAAAAATTTTTTACTTTAAAAAAAAAAAAAAATTAATCATATATAACTAACTATTGAACATACTGTCTGTAAAAAAAAAATACGACACTTTGAAAGTAATGGTATTCAATACTTATATTTGTTTATTTTTTCATCCGAACAAAAATGATACAAAATATTAAATTAATGTAAACAGTGAACCCGTGCTCTTACAAAATTAGTTGTCAATCATGTCGGTCAGTGTAAACTGAACAATAACAAATAAGTTATGATGAGCACAAAAAATTTTACATTATAACACCAAATATGGAAATTTCGCAAAAAAAAACCATGAAAAAAAGAATTTTCAAAAATTAATAAACCATATATAATAAATGTAATTACTCATCATGGTTAAACAAAGTATTTTTTTAGAAAAAAATAAACCAACAAAAAATACAATAATAAGGATCTATGAGAGAATCGAATTAAGATAATTAAGATTCTGAACGAGTTTCGTAAAAAAAAAAAAAAAAATTATTTGATAAAATATTTGCTGCGTCAAAATTTCATGTGAAACATGATCATGCAGTCATACATAAAATTCTGCAGGGAGCGTTTAAAAATAAGAACGATTGACCGTCTCCTTTAACATATTTGGACGGAATGGACAGTTTTTTTTCTGCGCATTATAACGAAAAAATAAAATGATACGTTGAAAAATAAAAATTTATATGAATTAATTTGTGTAATATATTTGAGTAATAATCTATTAGAAAAGAAACGCTCTTTTTTTATTTTACTTGTTTTTCATTAAAAAAAATCAATATCTTTAATTTGATAACTATAACCTTTTTAGTTGAAACTTATCTCCCCCCTTTATTTATCATTCAAAGGTAAGACACTCCGTATATTTCGCCAATTAAATAGAATTTCTTTTTTTTTCTTAAAAAAAAAAAAAATTTTTTTTTTTGAAAGAACAATCCTTGAAAATAATAATAATAAATTTTTTTTTTTTTTTTTTTTTTTTTATAAATAAATAAATAAATAAATAAATTAAATTATATAAATTATATATATTAAATATTAAATAGAGTAAATAAATTAAATAGAGTAAATAAATTAAATAAGATCTTAAATCCATGAATATGTATGTCATTAATAAAAATTAAATGACTTCATTTCCATTTAAATGAAAAATGTAATTAATCCAATAACCACATTTTTTTTTTCTCAATCACCTTTTTTTTTAAATTTATCGTTCACGGTCTAAATTTCTTTTTTTAATTGGATAATCATTGAAAGAAAGTTCTGTGTTACGATATAAAAATAGATTAATGATGGATCAACAACCTATGAAGGTAAAAAAAAATTTTTTTCTAATCACATTACAACCTAAATAAAGCTTTAATACGATATATCAATTTATTTTTAGCATTTAGAAAATAAAGTGTAAATTAAACTAATAAGGAATGAAAAAAGTAGTATTATAACACAAAGAAATGAGTTTGAAATTTAGCCGGAAAAAGAGGGAAGATAATATTAAAAAGAAAAAAGAAAAAGAAAAATGAAAAATGAAATGACAATATATTGAAGATCGTTCGAAACAAGAAAACAAGCTCCGGATGCATTGTCATTATTGCACCGATTTATATTCCGAGATACTGGATTGATATGATTGTATCCAGGAGAAATGTCTCATAATGTGTTTAATGTTTCATCGTGTTGAAAATCAACTTTAGACAAGATCGTCCGTTTTAGTTCATTCGTTTCATTTCTTAGTTAGAAAAATTTATCAATTATTGAGTAAAATAGGAATTGGTCGTTAAAATAGTAATTATTATAATATTGTAATATTGTATTTATTTAAAAAGGAAATCATTAGCCACACTCTACGGAGTTATGCAAAAATTAAAGTTTATCTGATAAAACTTTAAATGATTGGATCACCTCCTGTATAGTCACATCTATTAATTGTCCATTCTTTCTATTTTTTTTTTTTAAGTTCCATTTTTTATAAATATCCAAAGTTTTCGACCGACGAAGAAATCTTTCAAAAAAACTTTTATCTGTACAGCTTAACTTTAAAAAAAATTGTATCTATTTTTTGCATATACGCAAATATTTTTATTTCTCGTCTTTTTATTTTTTTTCTTTAACAAAGATCTTTCGTTTTCGCCTCGAAAAAAAAAAAAATCCTTATTTAAAAATTTCTTTACCTTTTTTTCAATTCACCAAGTAAAAACAATGGAAAACAATAATCTTTTTCAAGATGGACTCTTAAACGAATCTGAGCTTACTGAACTCATTAACGATTTTTACAACTATTACGGTAATATAAGTGGTGTACAACCACAAACAACCGATATTCAAGAGCAAAATTCTTCATTAAATATTAACGATAATAATTGTGATAATACGTATTGCGATTTTATTAACGAACTTTTCGCTATGGATGATGAAGAATATTCGTCTTTTGATAACCTTTCTAATCAAAATTACCAACAAACTCCCATAACGCCTATAACGCCTAATGAACAATTTACGAACAATTTTAATTTTATTCCAACTTCGAATCACTGTTTACCACAATCTATCCCAACACAATCTATTCCGGACAATTTTTCATATACATTTAATACTGTTACTTTCGACTCTCTTCAAGAAAATACTTCAAATACTTGTGAAATCTTTAAATTTGAGTATAGAGTTATTTCTGTTCCTGCTACTTCCCCAATAACTCCAATTACTCCAATTACTACTACTTCGAATATTTTGGAAATGCGACAACTAAATTATTTTTCTTTAACAAATAATTTGCAAATGCAATCTCAGTTATGAATTAAAAATATGTTATTCACTTTTAAAAACTTTTTTTATTCGATAGTTTAGATATGAGGGATATAAGGGATTTTTAAAAAAAAGACATTTGGTCGATGTTGTGGTGGAAAAAAATAAAACATTATAATTATCGTTATTATAGTAATTATCGTAACTTTATTGAACTATAAATGTAATTATTTACATATACATACTTTTATAATAAAAACTTCTCTTTAATTAACAATCTCTTTGTAGTTTTGAAAACTTTTCCCAATGTATATTCAATTTCTAAAGGTTTACACATTACGTAAAGCATCATTTCAAAATTTATTGTTTTTTATAGTATTTTAAAAATCATTAAAATTGTACAAAAGTAGCTTTCATTAATAAAAAAAAAGTGAATAATTTCTGCGTTTCTCATCTTTCACGCCGAAAAAAAATCTCTCGTGTTGTTATATTTTAATCTGCGTAATTTTCTTTGTTTTAGTGCTGTATGATTTTAAGACATTCATTAAAAATATTGGTCCTAATGATTCTAACGCTCATTTTTCGATTACAATCATTACAATTGTAATTTGAATATAGTTAGTTACGGTATTCTTTTCATTGAATTAATTGAATGTACTTAGATTACAATAATTCTGCTAAAACCATGTGTCCTTGTTCAAGTTCATCCACGAGATTAGTCACGGATATTATTATTAGTAAATGAAGAACATATTGCATGAATAATAAATAATATAATTAATTATTTGTGTATATCATGGTTAATCACTTAATCACGAATGATGTTATTATGTGATAAGAAAATATTTTACGTATATTTTGTAATGATCTATTTAATCACTAATATATTATTAATATAACGTATACAATATAAACAATCATTAGCCTTCAAAATGTGATATTTACTTCCTAATTTATATGATGATTGAGCCGTTCTCAATTGTTTATTATTAATATTATGATATTTTTGGTTTAGGTTTGAGAATTGAGATGAACATAAGGAAGTAAGGTTAATCTAATATCTATATTATTGATTAGAAATCGATTTAGATTAAATCTATTTTTAGTTCAATATATTTTATTGTATGCGAAATCATATTTTAATTGTCCATTCTAGGTTAATAACACAAATAACCCGAATAATTTTCTATTGCCGGTTTTTTATTATATTTATGCAAAAAGCCGATTTTTTTTTTACTTTTTTTTTTTTTTTTTTCGAAAAAGAAAAAAAAATTGTAAAATCACACATTAAGCACAATTGTGTTAATAAATAAAAGAGAATAAAGAGGATGAATTGACCATTGAGTGTCTTGTCTTCTATAAAGATATTTAAATGGACGTTTAGATTAAATCTAATAATTATTTACAGACTCGAGATTATATTTATAGATGTATCTTCTAATGAAGTCTTGTGCAAATTTATATGTACTTTGTTTAATATAAATTTATATCTGATGCACTTACTGTAGCACAACTATATAATATTTTTTTTTTCTGTTATTTATACAAGCATTTAGGCAAATCATTGTAAATCGATTTTCAGAATATCTTTCGGGATCTATATATAACCTTCGGGATAATATTATTTCGGGAATAAAGGACATTCAGTACTATATAACCTTCGGGATAATGTTATTTCGGGAATAAAGGACATTCAGTACTCATTAAAATGCCCATTCATGATTTGTCTTATCGATAATCGTTGACGGGCAGGGTATGTTGGTATATGAATGTCGAGAAATTGTAATGTAACACCGAATATTATGTATGATAATTTCTAGTTTTACTAAATTTATCAAATAGAGAACGCATGTAAGTGAATTAATAATTTTGATATGCTTATCCATTCAATGTTTAAAATTTGAAAAAATATTACCACGTTTAAAACGCCACAAAAAATGCAGATGAATAAACTGGAATTATTTTGTAATAGTTTGACATGTGACCGTTTAAATCCTGCGCCTTAATTTGTACCTATCACGTTGGTCCTTGTGAAAAATGAGTATATAGAAAGTGAGTAACGTAGATTGGATAATGTGTAAAGTAAAGTCACATGTTTATCTACGTTTTCTTTGTTTGTTTACCGTTATAACAATATTTCTCCCATGAACTCCCATTTTTTTATTTTTTTCATATTAAAATGATTAAGAATATTTAACTTTTTTATTGGATTCTGAAAGAACTTTGGTGCGGAATATTGTTATAAGTTGCAAACCGTTTTTATCTACAGTAAACACGTTTTTTTTATATATTTTATAATATTAATTTTAAAACTTCAATTTAACTAACATTAACGGAAATACAAAGTTTATCAAATCCTCTATGAGTCATTTAACAATATGAAAATACACATGAAAAAAATAGATATTTTTTAACGAAATCACCGGTACTACAATTATTTCCGCGTAATTTCAGTTCTTTTGCTAAGTAAAGTTGTTCAGCAGGTATGGAATCACTCAAACATTAATTTTTATTAAAACAAACTTCAAGATTTATAACAATAATAATAATTTTATATAAAGTTTTTTTCGCTTTACAGTGTATTTCGGTAATTTGATTATCGTTATAATGTACTGTACCTGTCGGTTAAAAGATTGTCGGTAAATATAATTGTCGGTAAAATGATTTGTCGGCGAATTGAATGCGACACATTCAGGGAACCTATGGCCTTAAAGCATGGAAATTATTCAAATTGCTTAGATTTTTTAGTTATTTTCCTGCAAATGTATCATATTCATGGAGTTTTACAGAAGTTACAGATAAAATTTTTTAACCGTTTAACAAGGTGTAAGATTGTTTTAGGTATTAATTTTTATTATACTAGTTTGAATATTTATGAAGTAATTAGTATTTTTTTTTACGTGGTAAGTGTTTGAAATTGAAACTATTTCATTAAAAGAAGTAATCCCTACCGTATTTTGCGGTTAGTAAGCACCCCCAAGAATAAGCATCCTCTATAGATGTCCCAAAATTTACATATTACTCTTCTTCTTATATATTGACATTTTAATCTTAGCCGAGAAAATCTTTGACCATCATCACGCGTACAATAGACGCAGTATCACAAAAATCAATTCCCGGGATGGGTATTTATTTGCTTATTTAAATGTGTTGTTATAAAAGTAACCATTTATATAATATTTTTTTTTAAAAAAAATCCTTTTTTTACAAATTTTAGCAAATAAATTGTTTAGTTTGGAAATATAGGTCGAATTTTATTGAGTTGACTATTATACTGCAACTATTTTTACAATGTTTTATAAAGTTCGCAATCATAGTATAGGCAAGCATGTGACATGAAATGCGCAGTACGATATCTATTCGCTCTGTTCATAGCTTGGTTAAAACTATCAGATTAGAGATTTTTTGCGATCAAGGAGGTAGAGACCCATGCAAGTTTCCATTCATTTGTTTGACGAAAATAAGTAAGTACGTTATCATAAGAAAATCTTATGAGGAATAGGCCATTTATTATTTTTACGTTTCTTTTCAAAATGTAGAGGAGATACAAAGCACGTTGGTTAGAACACGCAAATTTGATTTTTCGGTTCACGTAACATTGAAATTTGAAATCGATCCGGGGACTCGGGTTTTATTTTTTGTTTTATAATATAAAATTTACACGACCCCTTAAAAAAATACAAAAAACGTATAAAAAAAATTTTCTTAATTTTTAAAAAACTCCACCTGGCAAATTTTTATAACAATCAATATATAAAATTTTTTTTCCGGTTTTACAAAAACTGACCCGGCCGGGTGACATGAACCGAAAAATCAAATTTGTGTGGCCTTACAAATAAATAAATGTACAAGTCACAATAGTCACATGACAAGATTGCAGTACACTGGTTGTACAACTAATCGTACAACCACTTTTCATTAGAAATTTTTATGCTTTATTTATCAACTTGAATAAAGCTTGTTACTTGGAACCTCAGTCATATAAATAATGTAGTCAAATCTCAATATATGATTTGCCTTCTTATAATGATATTAGATTTATGAGAATGCTTCCAGAAATTTTAAACTTTGAATATCATTAAGAACTTGTTGCGAAGACATTTTTTGGGAAGTAAAAATTGTTAAAGAAAACTCGCATAAGACACATAAAGACACGTAAAAAAAATACTCTTTATCTCATTCCTGATTGGTTGTTAATCACCTTTACGACCTAAAAATCCAAGGCCAAATTAGCTCACGTCTTACAAAATGTCTGACCAACCGGAACGTTAATTGCGATTAGTTACATTTTAAATTCTGTATGACAAAAAAAATTATTCGTTTTTCTGACTGAAGAAAAGTTATTACGATATTCGAGTATTGGCATAAGATCGCAACATTTGCTGAAATTCATATTAAACAAATTCCATAATTTAATGAACTTTTCTTTTATTTATTAATATAATATACTAGGAAGCGGAAACCATTGTAGTCCAGAGTTTCATAGTGTGTAGACATTATATAGTCCTTCGCTTCGTTCCGGACCAAAATTTATAAACTAAAGCATACTTCCGGCCGGAATTTGGATTGTGAATCTCGTGACACTTAACCAATGTCAATTATTTTCGGCAAGTTATCGGCATCAAAATTTTGTCGTGTCCCGTAATTTGTGAAACCTTTTCAGTAATTTTAACTGGATAATATCTTAAGCACAACTTCCCGCCTGGGTAATTTGTGTGAGAAGTCATCCGGCCATTTTTAGTTTTTAGTGAAATTAAATATACAATGTTACGAAGTCGGACCAAATGACAATAACGATGTCCAACGCCATAGAATAAGAAAATTAAGAGAAATAAAAATATATTATTCGAATTGAAATAAAGCTTTCCTGATGATTATTCAGAAATCGGTTTATTATTAGCTTTCTATTTAAACAGAAACTTTCTATGCTTATGAAAACATCAATTTATTATCAACAGTAAGTGTAGCATCTATAAATACTTAGACGAAAAAAATTAATAAAGGATATTCTTTATATATAAAAGTTTTTTGTAGATGAAATAAGATAACGGTTGCGTCACACAATAATCATCGGGTGCGACACCTTTCGCAAATAAAAGCTTAAAATTGCAATTAAAATAGCGCGATCTTACTATTTGTTTTTTAACACATAGTTGTCATTCTCTTCATTTTCTTGTAATGTATAGTTGATATTCTCTTCATTTTCACGCAACGCACAAATTGCATTTTCCTCATTTTCTTGCAACGCACAAATTACATTCTCCTCATTTTCTCGCAACGCACAAGTTACATTCTCCTCCTTTATCTGTAATGCAAAACTGACATTCTCTTCGTTTCTCTGTGATACATAATTGATATTCTCTTCATTTTCCCGCAACGCACAATTAATACCCTCTTCAATTTCACGTAAAGCATAATTAATATCCTCTTCATTTTCTTGTAACGCATAGTTGACGTTCTCCTCATTTTCTTGCAACGCACAAATTACATTCATTTTTTTTTCTCGTAATGTATAACTAGTATTCTTTTCAATTTTTCGTAACGCACAGTTAATATCCTCTTCAATTTCACATAAAGCATAATTAATATTCTCTTCATTTTCTTGTAACGCATAGTTGACGTTCTCCTCATTTTCTTCCAACGCACAAATTACATTCATCATTTTTTCTTGTAATTTATAACTAGTATTCTCTTCAATTTCTCGTAACGTACATTTAATATCTTCTTCAATTTCACGTAAAGCATAATTAATATCTTCTTCATTTTCTTGTAACGCATAATTGACGTTCTCCTTATTTTCTTGCAATGCACAAATTACATTCATCTTTTTTTCTTGTAATGTATAACTAGTATTCTTTTCAATTTCTCGTAACGCACAGTTAATATCCACTTCAATTTCTTGTAACGCAGATTTCTCTTCATTTTCTGTTAGTGCATAATTGATATTCTCCTCATTATCCTGTGAAATATAGTTGAAAATGTCATTTTCATGTAGCGTATAAATGGCATTTTCTTCATTTTCTTTTAACGAATAAATGACATTCGTGTCATTTTCTTGTAACAACACATAATTCGCTTCGTTTTCTGTTAACGCATAATTGACATTCTCTTCATTTTCTTGCAACGCATAATTATCAATTTCTTGTGTTGTCGTACAATTGTCATTTCCATGTAATGTCAAGTAACTGTCATCGTCATCTTGTGATGTATATTTAGTAGTTTCCTGTGGTGTTATATTGATTTCTCCGGTTTTACAAGGTAATGATTTATAACCTGGCTTGCTATCTGCATCCAAATAAATTTTTAATAAATCCATATATAGTTCTTCAGACAGGATTTCTTTGCAAGGCACTGTTTTATAAAAAAGTTCTTTAGAAGTTAAATCGTAAAATCTAATAAAGGAACAATGGTTTAACATAATTTAATCACCTTTTGAGTTAAGATTTCGTGAAAGACCCCATTTAAGAACTTTTTCCCATAATTGAGTTTCTCTCATTTGAAGATTATCATTCTGGATAAGCGAAGTCAAAAGTTTTTCCGGAATTGATGGAAAGTTTAATGACTTAAATATTTTATCTGAGGATTTAGAAATTAAGTCCGTACAATATTTTTGAAGCTCTAAGAAAGAATCATTTTCAAAACTTATTTTATATATCAAATTAAAATTTTGTTCCATCCAACTTGCTTTGTTTTCAATCAAAAAGGTTTGTAAATAAACAACTAATTCCTGAAGACATAGTTGATTAGAAGAAACCAAAATTTTAATGATATCAATATTTTCATATTCTTTCACAGATATTCTTCCTCCATAAATATACCTAAAATAAAAACAAACATCCATAATTTAAAAAGAAAAATAATTTTTTATAAAAGGAATAATAAACTTGTTTTGTAATTTCGTTCGTTTCTTTACCTTAGAATTATTTGAAAAATTTTCGGTGAAATATTTGATAGTTTGATTTGTACTAAAGTTCCATCATTCTTCTTTTTATTAGTTGATAAAATTCTTCGCAAATAAGAAGAACGATAACTTAAAATAATTAAATGAGCACGAAATATTTTTACGTAGGGATCATTACCAACTTCAATCGTAACATCATAGTATTCATCAACATCGTTTAGAATTTCAAGCAAATTCTGTGATAATTTTGGTAAAAATTTTTCATCCATTATAAATTATAAATTTTTAAATAAAAACAAGGAAGGATGAAGATGATAACTAGTCATACTACAAATATAAAATGACATCAATCATATCAGTTATATAAAATGTTATGACTGACCT
>JADRCO010002092.1:0-15249 GCA_021464525.1 Rhizophagus sp. LPA8_4_AMF | reverse complement strand
AAAAAAAAAAAAAAAAAAAAAAAAAAAAAAAAAAAAAAAAAAAAAAAAGAATATTTGAATAGTAATAAAAATGGAAAGGGGGATTAAAAAAGAATTTTAAAAAAATTAAAAGTAAAGTTTAAGGTTGTGTATTGTTATTGATGTATACAGTACGTTCAGTACGTTGTAACTTGAAAAAAATCAGACAACACTCTCGCGTTGATAAGTGGTGTTTTTGCTGATGTCGTGTCACTCTTTATATCTTAATCTTATGTATTAAAAATTAATTGGCGGGAAAAAATAACATAATCCGATAATTAAGTGTAATATTTAAAATTTGAAATTAAACACACAAGTAAATAAAAATAAATATATATAAAAATTATTATATAACAAAAAAAAACATTATTTCCCAATATAGGAAATGTAATTAATTACAAATGGAACAAATAAATATAAACCGATCTACGTTGTTTATTAATGGCCCTTATATAGTACTATTATGAGAGAACAGTGTCTTAATTACTGACCATTTTACTCTTCTTTCCTTTATTCCATTTTTCCATTTGACAATTTCCTTTTCTTGATGTTCGAATGGAATCATAATAAGTACACCTATTTTATTGTTACGACAATTTTCACATGTATTTTCAAATTCTTTTTCAGATTTTACTCTAATTGTTAATTTACATCCGGGACATAATATTTCTGAATTATAAATTTGTTTGTCAATAGAATTTATCTCTTTAATGCATATATGAGTACCTGAAGATGGAAGATATTGATCACAAATTTTACAATAATAAGGAAAAATCATGGGAATAGCTCGAATTTTTTGACTTATCGGATCAAGTGCCTATAATATAATCATATAAAAGTTTTTTAATATTTGGAACTTCTAATTAATCAAGTAAAATTTATTTTACCGTTTCTGCAGAATGAGAAATGAATTCTCGACGAGAAATTTCTAAACATTTATCAACTTTATGAGAATTTCTAATCATCATATGAGCCGGTGTACTCCAATAAGGTAAATGATTGATAAAAGGTAAATCCATACATTTTACTTTCCAGTATGGACACCCGTTTTCGACATGATTCATCATTTCTTGCATGCTCCCGAAAGTTGGACATTCTTTTCTTAAAGTGTGAATTATCTTAAAAGGAATTTTATTTGATTCCAACCATTCCAAACTATTACCTTTTTCACTAAAGATGGTAAATTCGTTAATTTAAGCAATTTTATTAAAATTTACTCACGTAATCATACCTTTGTAGTACTTGTAATTTGGCTATTTCTTTTAACGAGGGAGGACAGTTTGAATCAACCAATGATAACGAATATTCATTACTCTTTGTAATACAAATAAATGAAAGATATGAAGGACATGTGTATCTTCTTTTTGGACAAACAATTTGATGATCCTAAGAAAAAATTAAAGAATTCGTTACATTTACATTTTATAATGCAGTATGTATTATATATATATTTTTTTTCTTACTAACCTGCCAGTCTTGTTTCGATATTGATTGTGTACAAATACATATTACATCACTTTTACCATTTTCATCATAATCTATCATTTTAATATTATATTATTATATTAAAAATAAAAATAAAAAAAAAAAAAATTAAAAATATTTTAGCACTTTGTAAATATTTAAAATTTTGGAAAAAAGAAATGCTCCCTGCATATATATATTTATTATAAATGTAGATCATGTGTCACCGATCACATACTATTATCAGTTTTATTGGCCTCTCGTAAAATTTTCAATTAAAACTTTATTCATCAGATTATCTATCAATAAAAAAAAAAAAAATGGTATTATCATAACATTTAATTTAATGATGAAATATGATTAAATCTTTTGCGGAGAAAAAAAAAAAATATTTAAATTTTTTCAAATCCCAAACATTGAAAAAAAAAGAGTTATAATGGGTTCATGCTTTATAACAAAATTTTAAAGCTACACCGTACTTTTTCGAAATTTGTGTCACTAAAAATCGATAGTGTAACAAAGTCTTGTACTACATAGATCAAAGAATTCCTAATAAAAAAATGGGAAAATTAAGACCTGACAAAAAACCATTCAAGTTCTCAACAATAGAAGAAAATAATATGTCAGCCTCAACTCCAGCTAAACAACAAACCATAGAGTTAAGTGACTTAGATATAACTCAATTAGTTGAAATTAAGAAACAATTAGAAGAGGTAACAGAAGATTATATAATTCTATTGGTTTTTTTTTTTGGTTTCGCGTTTTAGCGTTTTAATTTAATGCTTTTTTTAGGAATTAGCACATTTGACAGCTTCGTTTGAAAAACTTAAACAAGCTCAAACTCGTTTTCAGGATTGTATAGATAGTGTAAAAACTATTAAAGAAGGTAAGAAAGTTTAATGAATATTTTTCAATTTTATTATTATTATTTTTTTTAATCAATCGTCGAATTTTCTTTTATTTTATAGGAAAAGATATTCTTGTTCCGTTAACACAATCGATATCCTTTTTATTTTAATTTTATTTTTTTTTGTTTTTTCGTTTAATAATAAAATGTTTATTTTCTCTTTAACGAAACAAACACCTTTATGTACCAGGGGAATTGGTTGATACTGATACAGTAATGGTAGATGTTGGAACAGGCTATTATGTTGAAAAGGTTTATTATGTTGTCTTCATTATTATTGTTAAATTTAAATTTAATTTAATTTATTAACTCTATTATTATTTAAAAAAGAATTCGGCCGATGCTATAAATTTTTATACTGATAAAGTCGAATATGTAAAAAAGAATGTTGAAACTTTACGACAAGCAATTTTAACTAAACAGAGCAATTTAAGATGTAAGAATATAATTAATTTATTATCATCAATCATCATTAATATTCAACGTATATGGCTTATGTGTATTATATATATTCATACCTTCTTAATTTTTAGCAACAATTGATATTATGCAATATAAGATTTCTCAAGGAGCTCAAGGAGCTTCAAGTTCTCAAACTAAATAAATCTTTATTAATTAATTATCGAATAGTGTGGTTATATTTTTTAAGAAAGTGCAATTTGTTAAATAAAGAAACAGGGATATTATTATTATATATATGAAAAAAAAATACTACTAAATTCCGTAAGAATTAAATATCCGTTCATGATAAAAAGATTCATCCTTTTATTATTAAAGAAATATGTACATCACGTGATTCAACCAAAACGCGACAAATTTTACGCGCTTTTTTTTTCTGATAAAAATTCTTATATAATAATAGTCTTTTATAAAAACAAAATTTTTATATTATTAAAAAAAAATTCTCTTAAAACTACAATAAAAAAATTGTCTTGATTTGTATTCAAAATATTTATAAAAGTTTATCTATCTTATTTTAAAGAGGGTTCAACGTTACTATCTAAATCTTGCCAAATAGGAATTTCAATTTCAATTATTAATTTAGCTTGGTGGACACCATATGTAACTTCTAAACTGATATCATCTTTTTCCTCTGTTCTCCGTAAGTGATCATTTGGACGATATGTAAGAGTATTTAGTAAAGCATTAACGTCCTTTTTCGTTGAATTGTTAATTGTAAGAGAACTTTCACTCCAATCTCCACCATGTAAATTAAAAGATAATTTTCCATTTAAGGCCTTCGCTTTTATCGTTGTTTGATTTACTATTGGGGGTCCACCACGTATAAATATTAAATTTAAACCTTGAAATTGCCCATTTAAAGATCCTGTATATTGATCCACTGTAGTTGAGGACACAAATCGATATTTCTTTGGTCCTTCCAAGACGAATGGATATGATGGATTACGAAAATTTGGTTTCCCGCCTGCTATTAATGGAGCCGATGCATGAGGAACATCTAAAGAAAATTTCTTTAATAATAAACTAATAACACTGCCATTTTCAATAAATTGGTAGTTAGTCGATCTTCCGAACAAATGTATATTCCAGGATGATTTTCCTATTTTTTGAAATTCTTCTTGAGCAATTGGATCAGATCTCAAAAGATTGCCAATATGAATATAATTTCGTGGGCAAAGAATATGATTAGGTAAAATTATGAGTCCATGTCTTTCAAGAACTTCACGATATTCTTTAACATAAACTGTTATTGCTCGAGAACCAATACAGTTGAAACACGATGGAGAATAACTAGGAGATAAAGCTAGTTCCATTATCTCTCTAAACATAGACCAACCTTTTTTAAATCTCATAACTCCGGGTACAAGATATGTGCCATCTTTATCTAACGTCCATTCAAAATCTGAAGAAACACTCGAAGAATCCGATCCAATGAATTCCATGTTTGTATCTGGTGGAGCTCGTACCCAAAGAGCATCAATATCCATATAAACACCACCATATTTATATAATAACAAATATCGCATATAATCAGTTAAATGATAAGAAAAGAACTGATTATTTTCCAACTTATTCCAATCACTAAGCCAGTTTTTGGAATTCTGACCAAGAAACCATTGTCGTTCCAACATCAATTCCTTATTAAATTTGATCACATGAATTATATAACCTTGATTTTGATATTCCGAGAAAAAATCTTGTGGCAAAGTTGTTGTCAAAACAAAAACAATAGCATTAGGAGTATGAACCCAAATAAGCTCTATAGCCTTGTAATGACGTTCTTGGAAAGTAGATGGATCCGTTGTCCAACATACCCAATGTAATAAATACCACTGATTTGTCCGAGAATATACTGAAGAATGCTGTGAAAGAAGACCTGGGATGATCCACCTATCTTCCTCACTTCCCATTGTGACATTCATGGTATCATCAAATATGGTCACGGAGTATTTAGGATTATCAATGATCAAAGTTGTCTGATTAAGTAAAGTTATGCCTTTTACATCATCGCAATCAAAGTTCAAATCTTTCCAGTGATTTTCTCTTCCCCAACAGGGATAACACAATGCACAAAAACGTTGTTTAAATCCTTCACACATCCTTCTGTGATTTATAACATTCTCATACATATCTTTCATACTTTGATCACCTTCAAAATCTTCACCGAAACGTTTGGCAATCATATCATCTTCGCAAACATCAGTTTGTTGAATACGTTGATCATGAATTGGCTTAATATTGTAAGGAAAAAGCCATATACCTAAATTTTGGTCATCATTCTTTATAAAAAGACGGGGTGTATCAGTTACAAGCAGAGAGATTATATCACGTGATAATATGTAAAATGCTCCTGCTGTAAATGGTGGAAATACGGGAAGTCTATAACCAACAACTACATTTTTAATTTCTGCGTTACGAGCCGGAATATTCCTAAGTAAGTAAATAAATAATACATTCTTTGGAACAAAGATAATCTCAATCGGTTAAATAATAAAAAAGGGTGATAACACATACCAATAACCAAGACCTCTCCAATAATATTTTTTATCAGGTCCTAACTCTTCCAATTCATGAGATACAATGTCCATACGTACGAATATATCATCGTTTGTTTTCACAATATAATCAAAGGCATATTTGTTGGACCATTCAAATCCCTTATAAACCTTACGACTTAAATTATCATGTGAATCAGACGTAGGTACAATAATTATGTCGCCATATCTTTTTGATTCATCGAGAATTTTTTGTCCCATGTTCATTTGTGCTTTAGATGATGGAGCATCTCCTAGAATAAAACGATAAGCTATTGAAATTTTCTTTGAATTTTGAGGAAATAATGTTGCAGAAGTATCACGAAATGTTTGTCTTTTCTTATATCCACTTTCCGTCCATGATGATAATACGATCATTATTACTTTGACATTTGAATCTGAACGAATATCATCAAGATTCAAATTAGTGTTCAATTTGTAAGTTGTAAGTCCAAGATTGGAATTATACCGGATCCTTGATTGCTGTTCAAGAAGAAAAATCATCGTAATAAATGTAAATATTGCAAGAGGTATAACTATATAACGAAATATTTCTCTCACTATCAATTGTCTTATTTTATCAGGTTCATCAGCTTTCTGATATTTCTTGGTTGAAGTAAAGAGCCATTGAATTGTGTTGCATACGGCTAAAACAACGCTACAAATCATCCAAGCCCAAATTGGCTCATCTGGACCATAATGTGTTATTACAAAAGCTGTAATGACCCAATTAATAGCTTGTAATGAAATTAAACGGATTATCGCGCTGCTGACTTCATAATAAAAGAGCCATCGGCGCATGAGACCATCCGCAAGCCAATAACTCCAAAGACCGGCCAAAAGACACTAAAAATGTTAGCGTAAAAAAAAAGGAACCGAAATATTAAATCGGTCAAATATATAGTGTTCTTAGGGTTATACAACAAGATTTTTATTGGTAATTCATTAAATCACCCAACAATCTTAGCAGATTAATTGCAAATTTCAGTTATTTTGTAATATCCGATGAAGATCCATTATAACTGAGAGACCAATCGATTAAATCTGATTTATTTCATAAACCTTGAAATAATCTCAAATAATAAACACAATATGAAATCTTATATTAATACATTATTAAATTAATTAATATATATATAAATTAATTGAAATGCATCTACTCCACAATTACCCATCTTGCTAAAAATACACTTGATAATGATCTCAAAATTTGAAGAATAAAAGATTTCGAAAACTTGTTTTATTAGATTTAAACTGATACATGCAATTCTCATCAGAATCAACCATAAAATATAAATACTTATGTAGTATTAGACTACTTACCCATATGGCACCTAACCAGTAATCCAACTCGGTGCTTCTCAATTCCAAAAAGCCATCTGCGTCACGTTCATTAACATAATTCGCATATGAAATACATGAAAAAAAACTATAGGTGGCAGGAACTATACTAAGGCCTCTGAGGAAAAAGAGTGGTAGGTAAAATTTGCGAGGTATTCCAATTGGACGAGGTCGAAATGACGGAAGGTGGGACTACTTTGACAAAAAAATAATTCGAAAAATGGTTTGCAAAATTCTATTTTAGAGGAAAATAATATTAAGTAATTTAAAATATGCTATAATTACCATCATATTTGAAAAAAAAAATAATAGATCGCGTTTTGGATCTATTGTAATATTGTTATAATTTGTCCGTCAACCGATAATTGATTAGGACATAAACTAATAGAAACCCAAAAATCGCGCGAATAATAAAGTAAGTTCTTTTTTTCAAAGAAATCTTTTAATTCAAAAGAAGTAACTTAGCCAATATAATATCTTATATATCGATATGCTTGTAGATCTTTTCACGTGAAATCTTTGCGGCATTTAAGAAAATTTTTTAGGCATTGGATGAGACTTCCTCCTTACCCAACCAATACCTTTTGAATAATTCAAAATGTCTAAGAGAGGTGAAATAATTTTTTTATGCTTTTAAAGTTTTTGATCATTAAATTTGTTCATTTCTTAGACAGCTTTAAAATTCTTATTGCTTTGAGAACAATATTATTTAATTTTAATATTTTTTTATCATTACGATAATTAATTTTTATAGGACGTGGTGGTGGTAAGTATTGATTTTATATTTTTAACCAATTTTTTCCTTTAATTTTATTTAAGTGTTTCTTTTATATAGCTTCTGGTAATAAGTTTCGAATGACTTTGGGTCTTCCGGTTGGTGCAGTCATGAATTGTGCTGATAACTCCGGAGCCAAAAATCTGTACATTATCTCTGTCAAGGGTATACATGGTCGATTAAACAGATTACCCGCAGCTGGTGTTGGTGACATGGTTATGGCAACTGTTAAGAAAGGCAAACCAGATTTGAGGAAAAAAGGTTAATTTTAAAATTTTTAGTATTTTCCTCATTAAGATCATATTATTGTGAGGCTTAATTAAATTAACTAATTGTACGTTATCTACAGTTATGCCCGCTGTAGTGATTCGTCAAAGGAAACCTTGGCGTAGGAAAGACGGCGTTTTCCTTTATTTCGAAGGTATATAAATTAATTTTATGAATTTTTTTCTCTATATAATTAATAAATCAAATTTTTAGATAACGCTGGAGTCATTGTGAACCCAAAAGGAGAAATGAAGGGTTCTGCTATCACTGGGCCGGTAGGAAAAGAATGTGCAGATCTTTGGCCACGTATTGCTTCTTCTTCGGGAACTGTGGTAAATATTATATCAGGTTTTCTAACTTAACCCAGAATTGTATATTATTTATTGACTTATATTTAACTTTTTCTTAATAAAGGTATAAAATCAATAAAATTTTTTATAATAATGATTCTAATTAAAAATTTTACAATATAAATATGAAATATATTCGGTTTTTTTTTCTATTTTCAATTAAAATTTTGATATTATAATGTTTAAATTTCAAAAATTACTACAAATTATAAATATATGTATTACCCTCTTTTAGTTTTATAATACAGCTCATGCTTGAAATTATTACTTCCAAATTTAACAACTATTTAACTAAAAAACCTTCCAAGCCCAGCTGAAAACAATTTTCCAACCATACTCGGATTTGAAGTAGCTGCTCTAGTTGCAAAACTTGTAGCCCATTTCTTTTTGGCATCTTTATCACATTGGGTGTAACCAACAACATTGGCCATATTTAAGATTATAGCAACAACTACAATTAAAAGCCATTCTGGATTAAATAACGTAAGAAATGCTAAAAATAGCCAAATTACTAATGCAATATAAAGTGAAATCCAAAATATACGCGAATCAATGGGGTTTACAGGCCTTGAAGGCTAAAAGAATCTAAAGTTAGCTCAATATACTATTAAATATGGATTCAAGAGAAAAACCACTCACATCTCTGCTTTCAAATATCCAAACATTTGTTCCATCGGGTTGAATATCATTCCACCATCTTAATCCTACCAATAACCTTCCAGTCACATTTTTAACAGTCCAAAAATCAAATGACAGCAATAAAACACAAATGATAAAAATTAAAGAAAAATTTGAGGTGAATAGACGACCAAAAAGGTATATAGCTATAGCTCCACTACGAAATAACAAATGGAATGCTAAAGCAACTGGATGACTATAAATATTAAAACCAATATAAAGTATATTAAAATAAAGATATGATTGATTGGGATAAATTTACACATCTCTGTTTTCTTTAATTAAAATAAATATATTACAGGAATATTACATGGTCTATTTTTACCTGGATTGTTTCCAGATGCTCTGAGCTTGGGTATTAGTTTGGGTTTGGGTATTAAATTGGGTTTGGGCGTTAGATTGGGTTTGTGTATTAGATTGAGTTTGTGTGCTTTGAGGTGTTATGTTTTCACTTGCATTTGTTTCTTGAACAGCTTCTATATCTGGTTCTAAAGTTTCAGTACCAGCAAATGGAGCGGCTTCAGACAGTAAATTAGCTCGTGCTTCCTTTAAACGAAATAAAAAAGCTGTTATAACATGAAAGATCTGACGCGTAAATATTAATTCCGAAGTTGAACACGTACCATTATAAAGAAAAAGTTGGCTATCAGAATTCTACTTTTCCATTAAAAGTCATTTATAGGTAGTACTTTTATATTATTTAGGTAACACAACATGCACGATTTTTAGTTTTAAAATTTCGCCTCAATTTTAGTTTTATATCATATAAAATGGACTCTCGTTAGGCTATACAGTAGTAATAATGAAAATCATTGAAAACTAACGTGATCTCAAGCAGATCCCTCGAAAATCAATGTTGATTGATAACATCCTAGTGAAAGCCATTTTTAGATTAAAATTTCTCCGAGAGGGGATTTTTCACTATCACTAAATTATTATATTTATTAATCATTACAATTCTACTCATGGCTGATTAAATGTCGGTGATATGATGATGGCCACAAAAAAAGTATAATTTAGTATTTGTCCTCATTATTGATCATTTATGTGTGAAAATTAGTCAATACCTGGTCTTTAATCCATAATTGTTAAATTATGTTTCAACTTTCGCTTTTAATAAGATATAAAACAGAAGGAATAATTTAAAGATTTTTAAAATATATTCATTTTTCTATTTTCAATATTTAAATTGGATTTTTATTTTTACTCACCCACCAAAATGCAGTATGTGTTACAAACATCCTAACCTAACAACCCTAAACTCTGTAACTTCGCAGTTCGAGAGGTGCATTTTGTGCAGGATGCGTAAAATACATATTCTCTTTTAATGTTTGTTTTAATTATAAATTATATAATACGTTTTACCTTTTTTAACGTCTCAATATAATACAAATCATACTCAAATTATTATTCCAAAATTAATAACTAATTAACCAAAAAATCTTCCAATTCCGGCTGAAAACAACCTTCCAAACATATTTGGATTTGTAGCTGCTCTAGCTGCAAAGCCCGTAGCCCATTTCTTTTTAGCATCTTTATCGCACTGGGTGTAGCCGACAACATTAGCCATATTTAAAGTTATAGCAATAGCTACAATTATAAGCCATGTTGGTTCAAATATTGTAAAAAATGCTAAAAATAGCCAAATTACTAATGTAGCATAAAGTGAAATCCAAAATATACGTGAATCCATGGGGTTTACAGGTTTTGAAGGCTAAAAAGAACTCGAAGTTAGCTCAATATTGTGATATACTTAAATATTGGGATTATTAAAGAAAAACTCACGTCTCTACTTTCAAATACCCAGGCATTTGTTCCATCAGGTTGAATATCATTCCACCATCTTAATCCTACAAGCAACCTTCCAGTCACATTTTTAACAGTCCAAAAATCAAATGACAATAACAAAACACAAACGATGAAGATGAAAGTGTTATGTTCGGTAAACAATTTACCAAAAAGGTATATAGCTATAGCTCCCGTACGAAATAATAAATGGAATACTAAGGCTACTGGATGACTAAATATTGAAACAGATATAAAATATATTAAGTAAATAATTGATAAATTACACCTCTATTATTTCGTTTAAGGCTTAATTGCAAAGCTATAAAACATAATATTACAATAATCTATTAATTATTGTATAATGTAAACTTTACCTGGATTGTTCCCAAATGCTTTGAGTTTGAGTTTGTGTGTTTTGAGGTGTTATGCTACCCCTTGCATTTGTTTCTTGAGTAGCTTCTATATCTGGTTCTAAAGTTTCAGTACCAGCAAATGGAGCGGCTCCTGACAATAAACCAGCTCGTGATTCCTTCAAACGTAATAAAAGTTGTTACAACATGATAAAATCTGACGCGCTTTTATATAATCTCGAAGTAAACACGTACCATTATAAAAGTAAAGTCAGTTATTCGTTAAAGTAATTTTATAGGTAGTACTTATATATCATTTAGTATTACAATAAGCCTCGGATATGTCACACGATCGTTAAATCGAAACGTGAAACGTGGAATAATTTCATTATATTTTTTATATTTTTAGTTCATTTAATTAATAAAAGTTTTTCGCTCGAACTAATAAAAAATGTTTATAAACAAATTTTTTATTCCACATGTTTATCCTTTGATTTATAAATACAGTTTACATAACAAAAGCATCATCTCGTTCCATAAACTATTTTCTTTATCATTTCCACCGCACCCAATATACATCGAAGAACATTCTTTGTATTGTTATTCCGTTTTTTTAGGCTTTCTTGCATTTAATAAAAGGTAATATTGTATTATATAATAAAATAGGGAGGGTAGAGGGAAATATGAAACAGAATAAATTCACCAAAAAAAAAGGACTCCTTGAAAGCAACACACCACCACACCACACCCCTATAACAAACAGAACGCCCGAAATGGAATTCCCAAACACAGACCATAAAAACCATCAAAAGAACCAAACACATAGAAAACGAACTTGCAATAAACAAACGAAAAAAAAAAAATAAAAAAACTTGATCACGCTTAATGTAAATATGAGGGAAAACTGATTTTTATATATATGAAGTATGAAATATATATATTTTTAATAAAATAACTAACTATTGCTACTTAGATTCTTCAGCTTCAACTTCTTGTTTGGCTTCTTCTGGTTTTTCACCCTCTGCTGTAAATTCGAAAAAAGTATTTAGACTATACAGCTTTTTCACATTTTTTATTTATAAAAACAAACTCACCATCTTGCAAGTCTGAAGTCCAAAGGGTCAAATTGTCTCTAAGTAGTTGCATAATCAATGTGCTATCTTTATACGATTCTTCACTTAAAGTATCGAGTTCAGCAATAGCATCATCAAATGCCTGTTTTGCAAGATGACAAGCGCGATCAGGTGAATTGAGGATCTCGTAGTAGAAAACTGAAAAGTTTAATGCAAGTCCAAGACGAATAGGATGAGTTGGAGCAAGGTCAGTCTGGGCGATATCTGTTGCGTGCTTATAAGCTTCGTGAGCCTGGGTGGCGGCTTCTTTTCGTCTTTCACCCGAAGCAAATTCAGCGAGATATCGGTGATAATCACCCTTCCTGTAATACAACATTAGGTTAAAACCACCAATATTAATTGATTCATAAATTGTTATAAATTCACTTACATTTTATAATAAAAGACTTTAGATTCACCGGCTTCAGCAGATGGAATCAAATGCTCGTCCAATACGGCAAGGATATCCGAGCATACTTCTGAAAGTTCGGTTTCAACTTTTTGACGGTAAGCTTTAATCTTCTGAACTTGGGTTTCATTGCCCTTATTTTCTTCCTTTTGTTCGATAGATGAAATAATTCTCCAAGATGCTCGACGGGCACCAATTACATTCTTATAAGCGACTGAGAGGAGATTGCGTTCTTCTACAGTAAGCTCTACTCCAAGCTAGTAATAATATATCATCGATATAATATATCATCGATGACAATTTGTACAATAATTCATAAATTATAATTCGAATAATAATAAGTAATGATAAAAAAATAATTATGTCCGTAAAAGTAAACAGATTAATTAACCACTGTATTGTTTTGTAAAATTTTGAAAAATACCTTTGCAACATCCTATAATTTAAGCAAGCATTGAATAATCTTTAGTCAAATGACATATTTAAAAAAAAAATAAATAAATGAAAAATAATAGATTTCTTGGATAAATACCTTCATATAAGATACCATTTCTGATCAATCGGATTCGAGTAGGTTTTAGACAAATTTAAATTAAAAACGTAAAAAATATTCAAATTTCAAATATAAAACCAAAACATTACCATCATAACGTTCGGCTTGCTCAGCGAGCTTAGCCATATAAACCTTTTTGTTGGAGGTCAACAACAAGTAAAAATCAAACAATTTTTTGTCACATTTTTCTTGAAATGATATACAAACAAAATAATAATAGTAATAATTAAGATTAAAGCTCTACGCGGTCAAATACCTGGTTCTCGCGTTCCTAAAGAAAAGAATAATCGTGTTTAGAAGTGCAATGATATAATATCAAGAAAACAAATAAAGAGTATGTATGGGAAGTTATGTTTATATTATCTAACTTTTTTAAAGACACAACTAAATAGTAACCCATCCAAAAAACGATCACTAACTCTCAAGAAACGCGCAGTAAAGCGTAGGATTCAACTTACGTGAGACATCTTTTATTAGGTTGTGTGTTGGTAGTAGGGAGCAAAGGAGTTCTCTTTAGTTTTGGGAAGAATAGGTTTTAGGCAAGGCTAGCAGATGCGGCGATGGTAGAACGGGAACACTTAGAGGCCGGAGCAATGTACCGTTTGACCAGATACGAAAAAAAAAGTCGCCTTGCAATTAGGCTCTTGAGTTGTGAGTGTGCTACCTGCTATACGGTGATGCAAAAACTGATCTAGGGTACTAAATGTTGGTGGCATCCGTTGTGGCATGAGTAATGTGGCATTTCAAAATCTCCACAGGAACACAAATCATAGTAGGCCCCTATTGCACAATTATAAAATTATAAAAAAGTAGGGTCAAATGCCCAAGTCAAAGAAAAAAAGGGGTAGATCGTGGAGGCGTGGGGCGTTTGTGCTAATTTGTGCTAATTTATCATAAATTTGATTGGTTTTCATTTCTTAACTTACTATTCCAAAATTAAAATTTTTTTTTCACTTGTTCATTAGGGTTACAATAACCGAAATGTTTAATAAATGAGACTTTGAGGGGATTCAAACAAACATTGTTGGGGTTAATTTGTGGAGTATTGTGTATCACTCTTGTGTAGCTTATCGAACATCTTTGTCCTACATATGCATGTGCTATACTGAACCAATCATATTTTATTTACCATAATTGGAATAGTTTTATTAAATTTGTTTGAAATTCTTTACACACAACAGGTAGTATAAAATACCGGCCAAGAATCCGGAATAAATACCGGATTTTATAAATTACCGGTTATATAAATTTTTGTTAAAATAATGTTTAAAATCTGAATAAAAATTTGTTATTATTAACTTCTCTTATAAAAATTTTTATCCATGTTTTGTAATTGCTTTACTAATTACCAATTTGCACAATCAAATATTTATATACTTACAAAAGTAAAATATACAAGATAGAAGACTATCTAAAAGCATTATTAAAAAAAAAGAGCTTCCTCTTACAGATAGGACAATTTCAAAAATTTAGCATATTACTACCAAATTGGATCACACTATTTTCCAATTATTGTTTTTTAATTTTTGCTACTTTATTTAAAAATAATTTAACTGTTATTTTTATTTTTTAATCTAGATTTATTATTTATATATTTTCTTTTTTTTACAAAATAAAGCTATAATATTAATTATTATATTATAATTCAATTATTACCAAATTAATCAAATATATCAGTATTATTATTTGTATTATAAAATTATTATTTAAAAATTATATTTATTACTTTAATTATTTAATATATAAAAAGTAATCAAAATACTTTATTTTACCAAAATTATGTGAATTATTACATGCTAATATAATATAAATAATATTTTTATAATTATAATAAATAAATGGCTATACTTTATATAATTATATTATATTTTTTGAAATCATTTTTACTGTATAAATAGGACTCTCAAGTCTCAAACATCCCTAAAATAAGTCATAAGTTATAGTTTTAGGGTAAACATAGCATAGTAACTTTATATTTATTTCAAAATTTTTTGTTTTTTTTTTACAATGCATATTAAATTTTATTAAAAAATAAAAGATAGAATATATATGTTGTGCCTCAGATCGATTCTTGCCTCAGATTAAATCTGACGCACCTCAGATTAAAATCGTCATCTGACACACCTCATTTGAATTGTATGAATATAGTCTGCTATAAATAAACTTTTTTCCTATTAATTAAATTACCTTTGTATCATAAGTAAACTTATTTGTCACAATAAATTGCACATATTCTGAAAT
>JADRCO010002091.1:0-15258 GCA_021464525.1 Rhizophagus sp. LPA8_4_AMF | reverse complement strand
GTGAAGAATAATTTACTATGATCACGTGACTGTGAATTTTTTATGGTGATGCTGGGGAAAATCTTACTATGTTCGGCTGACATGTGATCTGCTGAAAATCTTTTATCTTTTTGGACATCTCTCCCGCCAGCAGGTCCTCTTCCAAATGCTATGACTCCGCTTTGGTTGGTGCTGACTACGTCAAATTTTTTACATTCTGGTGTTTGGTCATCATTTCTCAATACTTATAGATATGGTTCGGATTTTAGATTAGATAATTTTTATTTTTTTTCTGTATATACTTCTTTTTCTTCTTTTTATCATTTATCGGTTCCTTCTATTTTTTCTGTTTCTGGTAACGATAGTACAGGTTATGCCTAGTACTTTATAAATATTTGGCAGGACTACTCTTCTCTTTGCTTAGTCCTGGTTGAGGGTTGGTTTTTATTTCGTGTGTGCAGTTTTATGTCTTTATTTTTATCGACTTACTCCATTATTTGTAATGCCCCCGTGGCTGTCGTTATCTTAAAAATAAAAATAAAAATAAAATATAAATTATCTTTTTGGACAACATATCCTAGGAGTCAAGTGTATATAGTAAACACAAAACCTTCACAATTATATGCATAAAATTGGTAAGTTACCGTTTTATTTGATTTAATTATTTAAGTTGTTGTAATAGTTTAATAATCGATTTTCTTTAGATTTTGGGGAATGACCTTGTTTTTATTGTATACATGCTTGAAAAACAAGCGCAATTTATTACAACGTCTTTTTTCAGATCGATTTGTCCTTTAAACGTGTTAAGAGGATATTAATGAGTTTGAAATAAACTCATTTGATGACTATCATAATTTAAGTAAGTAAACATTAAATATTTAATTCTTTTTTTAATAAAAATAAAATTTATTAATCTTATATATTTCTATTTAGTTTTATCTTATTGTCGTATATATACAAATGTGAATTCCTCAGAAGGATATTGCTGTTTATTTATAATTAATGGTAAGGCCATTCAAGTTAAGCATATTCACGGAAATGAATGGAGTTGTATTTTAGGTGATCTTGATATGGGGTAGATGAAATGTTTAGGATGGCAGTATAAATACTCTTATGCAAAGAGCCAAAGACAACTGATGGACAATCTGGCCCAGTTTTTCGCGTCAAAAGAAAAAAAGCAATACAAATACTCTTATGCAAAAAACTGGTGGCTATCCCGCGGGAATTTTTTACACGTGAATGGGAAGTTCACATTATGAGTATCTTTAAGTCATGTTTTGTACATTTTCAACGGTAATAATTCAATAATTATAATTATTATTTTATTTATTTATTTTTATTTAATTTTTTAATTCTTTTTTTTTTTTTGATTTTAGGAATGTGAATAATAAACGTTTTAGCGATCCAATTGAAAAAAAAAGATGATTTCTAAAAGCAGCAAGCAAAGCAGAATTAAATCAAATTTTTTCAGACATTGAAAAATCTCAAGATGGCGTGAAAGGTATATTGCTAAAAATTTTTTTAAAAAAATCTAATTTCATTGTTTTAATTAGATTGGATTGACTATTATCAAAGTCTTCATATTTTAGCAATAATTAATTCTTCAGCATCATTAATGATGTTGAAATATGGAATCGGTATGGAAATAATACCAACACGGCAGAAGCTGCGCACTCTTTAGTTAGTAGAACTGGAAAACAGCTAAAACTTTTATCAGCTATTTTTCGGTTAGTATTTAATATATTTTATACAGTAAAATTTAAATTTAGAGGTCGAATGTTAGATGAACGTCATTTAAAATTAATTGAAATTCAAGATTTTCAGCTGTTCCCTATACAAAATAAGATAAAAGAGGCAATTACTTGCAATAAATCGAAAAGGTAAACTTTTAATTTGAAATTTGGGATTTATGCTAAAAATTAATCTACTTTAAATTTGCAGAAAAACGAAATCAAAAGAATAATGATAAAAATCCATTAAAAAGGAAACATGGCCGATTCAAAATCAAATCTATAGATGAAAATGATCATGAATTTGAAGTGATAATCCACGATCAAAAAAGGTTGATAATGAAGAAAGGCGTTTGTGTTTGGAGCTTGGAATAGAAGAACGAAAATGAGTTTAAGAGAACTTGATATAGCTTATAGAAAAGCTGCCAGTGGCTGAGGTAGAGGCTATTGAAATCACCAATGAAAAAGCAAATTTAGCCTTAAAAATTAGATTTATGTACTGATAATGAAATAAATAAACCATTTTATAATTAGTAAAAAATTGAGATAGTGATGTATAATTACAATCAATCGTCAAGTTAATTATTGGGATTTTATAATCATCAAGTTAGCTAAGTGATACGATTAACATTTTATTAAATTTAGCAATTTACGGGAGCTGTTTCTCAAGATCATCAAAAAACGCACTAAAAACGCGGTTCACTTCTTTTTATTAAAAAATTGGGATTTTTTTTCATTAAAAAGAAACCTTACCACTTTTTTTTATTAAAAAAACTTGAAATAATAACTCTTAAATTTATTGTTCGATGTTTGGAAGTTTAAATATATAAATATATATATTTTTTCTTTTAAATATACTTTTTTTTTATCGAAATATACTATTTAATTAATAGTGTTTTCATTCTATCTTCTATTTGCAGATTTTTGGAATTTCAGGATGATATTTATTTAAATTTTGATAATTTATCGCTTTTTTATATCGAAATTTTTTTTTTTACTTAAAATGCATAATAAATAATAAATGCAGTTAAGAAATTAAATTATTGGTTTATCGAGTAGTTTAAATGGTAATTTCATAGGATCATGTGTCCTAAATTTTATAAAGTGTAACGGTATAACCGGTATCATATTATAAGAGTATACTATACTGTACAGATAAAATACTATACTATACAACATCGTATCTAAATAAAAATAGTCGATATTTGTTTATTTTTAAAACAAATCTTTGATACTGTTACTGGCTGTTAGTGTAATTTAATCCTTGCTAGTTACTGTCGGAGGTATATATTATACTCAATATCGTTTAACCGCCATATCATACTCAATAAACCGCATTTGATTTTAGATTAGAATTTCTTACAATTGATGGTGAATCTTTATTGCTTTAAAGTTTTATCTTAGATACTATATTGGCCAAATTGGCCTCCCATGAACATGATTATGCAAGCGCAATAGTAGAAATGAATCTGTAGATTTAGCATAAGATTCAGTTCTTTTTTGTCCATCAATTCTTTTAACAATCGTATCTCCACTAAGGAAACAGTGTTTTCTAGAATATATTTTTGTTTAATGTCTTTATTTCATCATAATTAATATCATGATAAATTATCCGTGGGATAGCAAGTTCAAAAATTGACGGATATGAGTATTGGCTTCTCTAGTGAATTCGTTCACCCGTTGGTCGAAATTTGTAAATTCTCTCTTGTTGCAATTGTCATAATTATTGAGCCTTCACGACTTTTATTGGTCGATGATAACATTTCAGATGCAAACGATAAGTACTTTGTTTTCTTGATAATTTAATTGATACCGCTTTTATCACCAGCTGGAATATCATTGATTTCATCCGTTAAGATAAGTGTTTCTTTTCTGTACCCTCATGTTCATTACTTGAAATTTTGTAATTGAATGGTTGGAAAAAGCCAATAATCAACATAATTTTGGTTGTTACTTTGATAACAGACTCCAATTTTTTAATTCACTGGCATAAGTATTTGCACAATAGGATGAACAGATGATGTTTTCCGATTCCGGGAGTTCCAGCATTCAACAATGTAGCTATCCATTCTTTGCTCACTGCTTTCTATATCCCACACGAGATTTTGATCCCCATGAGGAATTTTTACGATATTTTCTGTCCATAATTGTGCAACAGTTTCGGAAAGTGAAGCGACTCAGTAATTGCACAAGAAATTTCGTAATAGGAGCTTTGGATTTAGAGGCTTGGGTTGAGATTTATTTATAGCAAAAGAAGTTCTAATCAACTATAAAAATTGATTCGCATTTAAGTAGGAATTCCAAGTCACTAAACTTTTCCCATTCTCCTTGGTCCGATGATCTATGGTTGCAAAGCAGAAATTAAAAGATTTGGAGGCGTTGCGATCACTTAATTCGTGGTCTGAATCCTGGCTGAATTAAAATTAATTACTATAATTAAGAATTCTTTATATCAATAATTCATAAATAAGAAACATTTGGTTAAAATTAACTTACTTACATTACATCAAATTTTTAAAACACATGTAATATGCTCTATTTCGCGTTTTGAAATATTTTTCATAATTTAGAGATCGATCCAGCTAATTCTTATGAAAGACACTGAAACTGAAAAAGCCTCGATATTTTCGCGTCACGAAACAACCAATTTAGCTTGAACAACAGAAAGAATTCACTCAATTCAGTCCCAGTTCAAAAACTAAGATTGCACGTCATTTGGTGAAACCTCGTGATGACACAAGTAGGCAGGGCCAATGATATTACATAAAACACATACTGTAATCCGATAATCGGTTATCACAGAATTTTTTTATATCACACCTTATAGCGCTGATCATGTTTCACCAAAAAAATTTGATAATAATTTTTTATATTTCACCATTGTTCGATTAATTAATTAGTCATAAATTTTTGATTAAGATCGATTCTAACGGGTAAAAGTGCAACCGCGCAGTTGACGCAGCGTACATCGTTTTAAATTTCCCGATACGCGCGATATTTCATAATGGCGCTTACCATATTTGATATATTTGATATAAAACCGCATACGACTTTCATAAATTGCGCACTACTCCTGAACGCGGCATCACATCACGTGATCTATATAAAATTTTTTATTGATTTATTTTTTCGATTTTATTTGAAAAAATCAAAATTTATACTCCTTTCTAATTACTGACGAATGATTAAACTACACTATCATATAAAAATAAAAAAAAAAAACCTATTGTCCAAAGAAAATGGATTTGTAAAACAAAATCGCCAAATCCGAAACAAATTATCAGAATAAATGAAATTGTAAGGTCTGAAATTACAAAATGCGGCCAGATGTGATTAAATCTCGTAAACAAATGAACCAGACACGTACCAATATTAAGAGACATGCTAAAACCAAAGAGACACGAACCAAAAACAAGAGATACACCAAGGGTGATAAAATGAAATGTAAAGAAATAAAGTTAAATGAAATTGAAAATGAAAACAAAAACAACCAAAAATGAAATAAATAAAAACCTAACAAAAAAAAAGTTTAAAACTAACGGAACAAAAATGTATCAGGGTAAAACCTAGAAAAAGAAGGAAAAAAATGAACTAGTTAGTTAAAGAAGATAAATCCCAGAATCAAAGAACACCAAAACACCTGAAATACGCGAAACTTCTCGTTTATTAAGATCTAGGACGCGTAACTAGAACTTTTAAAATCTGCAAAAAAAGTAAGGATTAATTAAGAAATAAAATACATAAATACAAATAAAAAAAACAAAAAAAAAAAATCTACCGAAAAGAAAGAAAGCACTTAAGAAAACGTATTACAATTTTCAAGTAATTTTATTTTATTTTTATTAAATTATAGACTATAGAGAACCGAAGACGGATGAAGTTACAAAAACCAAGAAAGTTTACAAATGTAAACAAGCAAATGATCACGTAACACAACAAATCATGTGGACAAACTCATGTTTTTCGAATAGACTTTGCCGATCAGGATCAGTTCAGGATCCGAAGATTATTAATACGGTTTTTTTGTTGTGATGATGTTAGAGGTTTCTATACTTTTTAATAGCATAAAAAATTTTCTTTAAAAAACCCACAAAAAGGCCATCATGTAAATAAATGTCTCTAAATTTTTATAGCTTTAAAATGTATCTCTAGTCATAAAAAAATAGATGTGATTATAAAAAGGTGACTATAGAGAAGGTTAAATGCATGATTGTAGATTTGTACTTTGTAGTAAGTAAAATCGATGTGAGAAGTAGTGTTTTGAAAATAAATTCAGTTGTTAATTGTTATATGCCTTTTGAAAATAAATTTCTTCTTACGATAACTCAAGGATTCCTTCTAAGGAAGGAATCAAAACTATTACAACAATGTAACGTTGCTGGGAAGATAAGACGAATTTTAATTTTATTACTTAAAACAGTAAATTTAAATTTCTTATTTTAAATTAGAAATTTCCATAAGTTGAAATGAATTAAAAATAAAATTTGAATTAAGGTAAAATTTTTTTATTTCGAAAGAGTAAAAATTCGAATTAAGGTAAATCATGTTTTGATTTTGAAATGACTATATTTCCGTGGATTGTTCAGAACAAAAAACAGACTATAAATAAGCAAATAAATCGTGTTAATGGTATAACATATAAAAGAATGATTTGTAATGTTAAAAAAGCTTTGGTCCCATACTCGTTCTTAATCAGTCGTATTACGGTCAATTAAAATTTATTTGAACAGAGTTGAATATAAATGTGATCGATATACCGTTGCGATATAAATTTAGATCGCCAACGATATCTCATACAGAAGCATTCCTTTTTTTATAATGAAGTGTCCATCCTCAAAGAATGATAAAATTTATGTCGTTACATGACCGAGGATCTACATTGAAGCGACTATCAGGTTTAGAAAAAAATACAAACTGTATATAATTTCGGTTGATTGTGTTAGGACTCCGAACAATACTAATATAGGTGATATCCAGCAAAAATTTACTATTAGCTGTGCGCAATATTTTTAGCTCCTGACTCCTGGAATTTTTATAAAATACGTATCTTAATCCCCTAACCTTAAATCAATTTAATTCTTTTATTCGTCACTTCATCACAGACCCGTAAAAAATCATCTTCATCCATATTATTGTATACATTTATACATTTGAATCCCACGTTTCATCTGAACTCTCAATATGTTCTTCTGTAGCTGGCTTGAAAAACTATAAATAGATCCTTGTCCTTTACTTGACTTACATCCTGAACGTGCCACATATCTATTTAAATAATCTTCTTTATATTTGCGATTTAATTTGATTATTTTCCACTACTTTTTCTGCATGAACAATATGGGTAACATATTCATACTTAGCTAATCGCTCTTTACAATATTTCCAACAAAACATATTGCAATAAAAAAGAATTTTCAAAAAAAGTTTTATTTTAATTGATTATCGTGGTATATGTAATGGACACTATTATTACCTTCAAAATAAGCAAACCCAATATCTTACTATCTTAAATCTAAAAAAATTACGCAAAATTAAAATTCTAACTATAACAAAAATTTTGACCAATTATACGCATTTTTTAAATTCTAACTAAATGACGGCTACTAAGGTTGCGACGCGTTGTCTCCTCTCACCTATATCAGTATTGTTCGGGTCCTATTGTGTTAAGTAATAATGTCATTCTTAATCTTACGAATAAATTGACTGTTGTTTTAGCAAATAATCTATAGAATTAACGAGAGAAACTGTACAAAATATACACGTAATACGCGCCAAATTCTGTCATCGGATTCGCTATTCTAACCTTGCGATGCGTATCAACCCTTGACAGGAATAGATCCAGTACGTTTCCTTGTTTGTAGATTAAATCAACACTTCCAGTAAAAATGTAACTATTAAATCAAGGCGTAAAAGAATAACGAAAATGAACTATATTAAATATAAATATCTAACAAGCATCATTGTATTCTCATAAGATAATCTTTTGATGCACTTCGTTATCGGAAAATGGCAATCTTGGGTATTGGCGTATTTTACCATTATTATTAAAGATAATACAGATAAGGAATTGTCTATAATAATAATAATTGGAAAAAAAAAGAATTAAAGTTGATATTCCTTAACAGACGTCATGATTCCTAGCTTCATATTCGAGATTATGGTCTATCTGCCTTCATTCGAATAAATCTGGCTTTATTCCTGAGTTGATAACTTCAAATTCTAAGACCTTCAGCGTATAATCAAAAATTCTTCAGTTGAACTATTCTTCCTTCCTATCAAAGCGTATCATGTTTGAAGTGTTTATATAGCACTAAGTTTGAACTTCTTTAAGTCTTTCTTGGACCATAAAGTTACCGTGTTGTTCTCCTATAGATTAATAAATAAAAATGTCCAAGGATGTTCAACTAGCGCATAAAAGGACTATATACATAATACTTTTATCTAGTCGGGTACTTTTCTGTCCTAAAATCATTATTCCAGTTGTTCTTTATAATTTGTGTCGAAGTAT
This sequence comes from Rhizophagus sp. LPA8_4_AMF, assembly GCA_021464525.1. NCBI lineage: Eukaryota > Fungi > Glomeromycota > Glomeromycetes > Glomerales > Glomeraceae > Rhizophagus > Rhizophagus sp. LPA8_4_AMF. The sequence continues at coordinate 7,044 of JADRCO010002091.1, read as the reverse complement.
GAATCGATAATTCAGTGTCATAGCTTCTGATTTATTATTTACTAGTTCGATTGTACTTCAAGCCTTATATTGTCTATGCCTGTCTGACCAATATCACCCCGAAAAGTAGGTAAATACCATTCAAGTTCAACGCAGGTAAATAAAACGTTATCTTGTTTGTATTCCAAATATGATTCTCATAACCTTATTCGTATACTCCTCTTTAGAAATTCCTTGACGGGCAGATATGTCTTTAGTTGCAATATCTGAAATAGTAAATTCTATTGAGACAAAAAAAAAATGATTTCGCCGAGTCGAATATAGGATGACAGTACATAAATTTGCAAGTATCCTGACTTTAAAAAAAGTTCGTAAGTGCGTTAAACCCCCAGGAATTAATTCAACTCCACGCTCCAAACATAACAAGTTCAGAGATCACAAATGCTCATTGGTTTGCTTTGGTAATAAGCGCCATAATCTCTTGATGTAAGTTGGTTGAGATACACTCTAGTCAATCTGAAGAATTGCAATGCAAATATAACATGCACTGACTGTATACCAACCTGTTGAATATAGTGATAAGAATCATCATCCATTTTAATTCACAATAAATTGTTACATATCTAAATCATTAAAAAATATGTGAAAGCTTACTTGACCCCATGAAGAACGTTGATATTGTTTGAACACAAGTCATTGCAATGATAGCATCTTGAAGGTTGGTATCACCAGCATGATATGCTGCCTTGCACCAGCTAACGACGAGACTTTTATTTCATTCTTACATGCATGTGTATAAAATTTCCTTTTGGAAGATTAAACCATCAGGGAAATTTGGTATATCTTTCATCATCGGCTCGACTGATCAACATAAACTCTGTGTTAATAAATTATTTGATCTCTTCGATATTATGATTCATGTGAGTTCCAAATTCGTAATTTCTAAACCATTCTTCTCGATCATCAGCCTTTTCTTGTTTGAAACCCATATCAATAATTCACGTTCATAAATTCAATAAGTGTTACTTTCCCGTACTTCAATTACATGCTCTTTACTCGAAGCTTTATTATTTAATGGCTGAAAAAAACCAATAATCGATAGTATTTTTTTGTTGCTACTTTGACAACGGACTCCACTTTTTTTTATTTCGAATGACACCGCAATTTGCATCCTTGAGTGCTTACAATAAGATGAACAGATGATGTCTTTCCAATTCCGAGAGTCCACAATAAACATTGCAGCTATCCATTCTTTACTCTTATATTTGAACCCTTTCCTATCCCACTCGCTTTTCATATCGAGATTTTGATTACCATATTTGTGTGCATAATTAAGCAACAGTTTCGGCGTTTTAGGTAAGGTAAGTAAAGCGACTGCAGTAATAGGAGCTTTGGATTTGGAAATTTTGGATTGAGATTTTTTTTGTATTGACATGAAGGAAATTCTCATCAATTCTGAAATTAAGTTTTTTCCGTTTTCCTATCCTGTCCTCACAACATACGAAGTATTAAAAATTAGAACTAGGTTGTAAAGTAACACGACGCTTAACGTTGATGAGATCTTTTAATTTCTACAGATTCCATAGATAGATCGTCAGCAGAAGGTCATGCGCGTTTCTAGTTCTTGCTTCAACCAAATCACCATTATATTTCTTGCAATAGCGCTCGTTCAAGTATATCCAAATCAAGATTTAACAGTGCAATATTATTTATCAAATCAGAGAATTTCACAGAAGAGATTTGATATGACTTCTCCTGCACAACCACAGGAATTATAACAAGATCTTTCATGGCTTTGTTTCTTTTACCTCTTTTTTTAAATGTAATTGAAATTTTTGAATTTGTTTGATTTGTTTCCATTTTAACTTTTGATTTCTTTGCTTTTTTTTTAGATGTCGTGTTTGTTTTAGTTACATCGGCACGATTCTGTGGGAATGGATCTGTGCCGGACGAATCATCATCAAATGGTGATGATGTTGAGAATGACATTGATGAATTCATAAATTATCCTTTGCCTTTTTCTTCAAAGGAAACCAAATAGGGAAGGATATTAGGAGACCATAAATTATCCTTTGCCTTTTTCTTCAAAGGAAACCAAATAGGGAAGGATACCAGAAGATGAGAAGACCATAAATTATCCTTTGCCTTTTTCTTCGAAGGAAACCAAATAGGGAAGGATACCAGAAGATGAGAAGACTATAAATTATCCTTTGCCTTTTTCTTCAAAGGAAACCAAATAGGGAAGGATATTAGAAGACCATAAATTATCCTTTGTCTTTTTCTTCAAAGGAAACCAAATAGGGAAGGATCGATAAAAAAAAAAAAGAAAAAAAAGTAAACTGAGAATAATTTGTTTATTATTTAGAAATTTTTTCTTTAGTAGTTACTATTATTTTTTTTAAAAAAAATATTTTTTGGGGGAGGTTTTTTTTTAAAGAATGGGCACTTTTGTATATTGGAATTTCGGAGCTAAGGTAAAATTGTATCCGATTGAGCTGATGAAAAATGAATACTACTTATCTACTGTATATATGTAATTTGTTATATACCATATATATCTATATATATTGTAAAATAAAATAAGTCAAAGTCCTTTTCGTTTATCAATAATTGAACGAAAAAAAAAAAATTACAATGCTAGTCTATTATTGGACCATAGTCCTAGGTTTTGTTGAATTAGCAGATGCCGATGTCACTCATTAGTCTTTAATCTCGATTGCTTTCTTGTTTGTTTTGACATTTTACGATAGGGTGTAAAACGAAGGTTTGCCAATTAAGCACATTTCTGCATTTTAAGATATTTCTTTCAATTAATTTCTTCAACTTTTATAGAAATAGTACTGATCACCACCGAGTTATCGTCCTTTCCCGATACTTTTTTCATCGCCATCATCATCTGTACTTTATTTTTCTTTTTTTTTGATCGAGAAGATTTAATCGCACATTATTAGGTTATAATACTAATTTTTGTTCACGTTTCGTTTTCTTGGAGATAAAGTGACTTTGATTTTTCTCAAAATCAACCATCATCACCATCTTTGTTTTAGAGCTTACTGGTTATTGCTTTTGGTGTTATTTCCATAGTTTTTCTCGAATGCCTAGGAGTAGTAGAACTTGTTGTATTAGAGCGCTTGTATTCTTTCCTTAATTACTAACATTGGTTCGTTTTTAAATTTGGTGGTTTTTTTTTTGATTAAGCCGTAATAATTGGAGAGCGATATAAAGTAGATTTTGAAGCAGAAGTTTCTTGTGCCCTTTCGCATCTGCTAAACAGCCACTTTAAAACAAAGTTACGGTACGAAACTTGTATAAGTTATTGGTTATCAGATTAGCACGTGCACTGTGTAATAATGACGACACTAGTGTCTGGGGTGCGAATCTAGATGTTTCTCTTCTTGATCTGAATAATGGCTGCATGCCCATAAATTCTACAAATCCCATTGCGGCTAACTAGAAGATTCCCCTGTGCAAAATACCCCTCTAAGGTTTTGGGCCAAAATTTTGTAAAAGATCTGGGTATTTTACATAGAGCGTTCCAATTGGAAATTTATTGCAAATATATTGTTTAAAGTATTATTCCAACTTTCAATCAAATTACTCTCCTGGGTATTTGCTAATTTTAGGGTAAATTAGTAAAAGACCCCGGGTGGTTTAATCAGTGCTCTACGGTAGTTTGACGAGAGTATGAAAATATCTCTAAATTTATTGATATTTAATTTAAATAATTTAAAATATTAATGAATTAATATTAAAATTCCTATATTTTAAACTTATTATAGAAATTACTGATCATTGCTATTATTGAATTCCAACTTTAAGACCGATTTGTAATCAATCTTTGAACAAATTAGTTCAGTGGTGCTTGTTCAGGAATCTAAACATGCCAAGAAGATAGCAAGATATATTGTGACTGGCGCTAATTTCTTAACATTTGGCACGACATCAGTTCAGTCTAGTTTTCCAAAACTAATTACTCGCAATGATAGATCGTTAAGATTATGCTGCAACATATAGAACTTTTTTGCATCAAATTTAAGGTAATGTTTAAATACAACCAGATATTGAAAGGACTTTATTATTTTTTTTAAATAATATTTAATTTATTTGTTATTATTATAGTTATTTTAATAGGTAAATGATGAATTCGTATGATAGTTAAATACTTTTTTTTGCATTTATCATATCAACACATTAGCCAGAAAGTGTTCTGATTTTATTGATATTTTCTCGCAGGAGTTGATGTTATTGTTAGTAAAAAGCCTATTGTGAATATTATCATTTTCTTCCTTGGTTCCAATTACAATGGCATCCAACCTTGTAAACGTGGAGTGTTTTCCTAGAAGTTTTCATGTCATAGAATGTTGTGAACACTTCTGGAGTGACTGGCAAATAAATTGATTTCACCGAAATAATCCAAATGCTTGCCATTCAAAATCCTTAAGAAGTAAACAATTGGCACTTAAGAACTGAAGGAAAACTTATATGAATAGATGTTATGTTTAATGGATTATTATTTTTATTCCGTGTAACGAGAATTATTATCTGTATTTGTAGATAAAGGAGATGGTGATGATATTTATTTATTTATTTTATTTCTGAAAGAGTAGTGACTAGAGTCAGATACAAATATAATAATTTGAATAAAAAAAACATGGTGATGATATATGAGTTGATGAATTACATATAACCTATTTATTACTTGATCACGTGATGTGGAATGAACGTTAAATTCTTTTTTTTTTCTTTTTTATCTTGTGTAGGCGCACCAGAGTATTATTATCCTTAGTGGTGATTTGGTCTACTTGTTTAGTTAGTCATTGTACTTGTCCTTTGATTTGTATAGTGCTCTTGTAGCTTTCAATACTCTGTATCAAAAATAAAATAAAAATTATCTTGTGTAGGCGACAAACTATTAAACTATTTCGATCATTTCAGAGTTCTTAAAAGTAAGTTATTATTAAATATAAGTTTAGATATCTTTTTATAATTACATGTTCATATTTAGAAGTCTTCTGTTGAATCACAAAGTAATGGAATTATTAGCAGAATCATCAAAATAAGTTGGTGTGTTTTAACTAGAATCCTTATATACCTACCACAAATTGTTATTATTATATATGTTTTTAAAAAGAAAACTAAAGTTAAGATTTATGGAATCTCTGTAAAATTTCTTTCATTCTAAAAAATCTATTTAATACAATTTAATACATTATTGATATTATAATTCAAATCATTTGAATCTAAAGGTTGTTCTTGTACTAAAGTAATATTAGAACCCATTTTTCCATTAATATCATCAATAGCTGTCTATTGTTAATAATGGCTAATTCAGTATTTGAATAATTTTTCTGATGGTAAAGTCAGATTTGAATTGTTCAGTTTTATATAGTCACATCTAAGCGTAGAATGGATAATTACTACCGTAAAATTGTAAAAATAAGCACCCCTGAAAATAAGAACCCCCTGTCACTTTTACTATAACATTTGTATAAACTAAAAATAAGAATCTCCAAATAAGCATCTCTTAATGATATACAAATTTACCGATACATGAAAAAATTTAAATTCATACAATATAAAAATTTAGATTTAAAATATTTGTTTATTATAAATGTATGCAAAAATTTTATTTATATTTAATTTTCAATAATTTCAATTTCATCATCTAATTCATCTAAGTTTTCTTCTATTTCTTTAAATAATTTGTCAATTTCTTTATAAACCATATCATCTTCTAAACCATCTAGTATATTTGAAATAGCACATTTTTTAAAAGAATTGAAGATAATTTGATCTGAAATTGTGTCCTATGAATGCTTCACCATCTACAAATATCACTAATTCTTGCTCTCTTTAAATTACCACCTGCTGTTAAACCAGCACCATCTTAACACATCCATTTATGCCATTCCTTTTGCATATTATCTTTAAAGAGCTTATTTATTAATACATCAAGTGGCTGCTATATACTAGTTAATCCTACTGAAATAACAGCTAAATGAAAGTTATGGTTTTTAAATTTATTTTTTCCATTTTGTTCTAAATAACCATAAAATAAATCATATACCATCTTAGCAGGATTTTTTGACAAATTTTTCAGATATACGAAATTTAAACAAAAAATTAACATAGTTTTCACTAAATCTGATGTTATCCATCCATTTTCCTAGAACTAACAAACAACACCTTTTGGAATAGTTTTATCACAAAGAAGTTATTTTCCTTTAAAGATACAAATTGAAGGATATTTGGTACCATATATTTTTATCAACTTGTTAAATTTTAAATTAATATAATTAAAGAAAAGTATATTACTAGCTGAACATGTTAAACCTATTATGAAATGATTTTTATTATTTCCAGTAATATGAATATGTACTGTTTTATCATCTTTGTTGTTAATAGTCATATTACCTGCTATATTAAACCAAACTGGAATTTCATTCATGTTAAAAATACTGTTCAAATCAAAATTATATTGTATTCTTAATCTTATGACAAATCACCTAAATTCTTCTAATTTTGCTTCTCAGGTAATTTTTGTAATATTTTAGTTCTTTTTCTTAATGATAAATCAAATCTTTTTATAAAAGAATTAATCCAAATAAAAGTTCCTTAAAATGTATCTTCTGCTGTTGGATATAATGTTTGAATTGCCAGTATTGACATATGATATTATATGATTTACATGACTTACATGATTTATTATTTGTTATTTATTTGTCATTTGTGAAATGTTTATAACTTGTAATTTTGTCATATGGTTTTGATCAATTAAAAAAAGCTATTATACAATTTTATATTTGTGATATTTTTTATTAAAATAATAAAAATATTATACCATATTATTGAATTTCAATTTCTGATTTTTTTAAAAAGAAATATATTTGATCATTATGACATTGTCAATTAAAATTAACTTTTTTTTAATTATTATATATATATTTTAAGAGTATTGCTAATTTTAACCAGGGGAAAATTCCCTCCTCCTCTGTAAAAAAAATTTTTTAAAAAAATTTATTTGATTGGCTAATTAATAAAGATTTTACTGGGGTTTCTGCCGAT
>JADRCO010002090.1:0-15263 GCA_021464525.1 Rhizophagus sp. LPA8_4_AMF | reverse complement strand
GTGAAACCAATCACCTGCTGCAATAACAGCAGGGCACCTGCTGCAAAATAGCGGGAATCAGCTGCAAAATAGCAGGGGCACCTGCTGAAAACCACAGGGGGTCTGCTGCAGATCAGCAGACTTTTGCTATAGAACGGCTTGCCATACTTAACAGTTATTTTATATAAGATATAATAATATTTTTTGACAATCAAAAAATAACCAATAAATTTTACTGAAAAGTATTGTAAATAAAATTTCAGGTTGTGATCAAACCTTATGTAACTATGATATCAAGTACAATAGTACGGATAGAGAGTGATAACTTCCCCTTTATTTTCATTTAATTAAAAATTACTAAAGATTTACTCACACTGGATGGAACTGAAAAATTGTTGGTCAAAAAAAAGCGTTACCCGCAAAATGGAAGTTCACAAAGGCGTTGCCGGTGTTACCCCAAAATGAAAATCTGCGAAGGAGTTTAGTGTTTGATGACTATGAAATTAACTACAAAGGCATTGATTATATTGATTACAATGGATACTGCAAAAGTATTGAATACAACGAAAGTAATTGAGGACAACAAAAGTGTTGAAGTAAGTAATATTGATCACAACTGCAAAAATAGAAGCAAAATGAATAAAATGTTGCCTTATTAACGATAAAAATTCTGATAGAAAAAATAAATTTAATATTTAATGAAACAATAATTTTCCCATTTTTATAAATATTTAATTTTTACTTGTTAGGATTATAATAGAATATATGGAAAGACAGGATAAAGTTTTTATTTTATACTTGACTTTTCAGTCAGTAAGTTTATTAGTTGACTTCTTAGCATGCCGGGACCATCAATTTAGAATACCAAATTAGTAATCAACAAATGAATTTTTTCTGTGAATCGGTAAATTATTTTATGGAAATCATTTCACACAACTTTCATAATATGAATGCTTCGGACACTCACCGGTTCCCGTTATATAGTATATGCATTTTAAAGGTGGACACTGGTTTTGCTGTAAGTGATGTATTGTGAGTATATATTTCCTAGAAAATAAATTCAACATTACACTCCGAATGCAACAAATATGCAATTATTTACGAATTCTAAATAAGGATAATTAAACGTTTTTGTTTAATTTTACTAATTAGCAAACAAAAAAATTATGGTATCATACCTGCAAATAACGAATTTAATTTTTTTTTGTCGATATAAAGAGATTTATCAATCATTCTAACATACTAACATATGTTACGTATATTATAAGGTTATATGCATGGCAAAAACTATGGCTTTACATACTATCTAATAGGAACCATTCAAAGAAACCGGCGTAATCCCGAAGATTCAAAATCCGACACTCATTATCCCAGTACTTATTATCTTCATTTTTAATTTTACATTATAGACGTGATAATTTTGTAATTATATTTTATAACAATTAATATTTTTAATAATTTTAAAATGTTTCGTAAGAATTACTAATGTCTTTATTGTAAAAATTAATATTTTTTTATTAATAAATCGCAAGTAAAAATTAAGTAAACAATTGAATATTTTTATTAATATGTAAAGATTTTTAAAATACTTTACAAAAATTAATAACTTTATTTTAAAATTTAATATTTTTGTTACTATTTATAATATTACTTCTAGCATTGCATACTTTACTTCTAAATATTAAAATTACAAAATAATATTGAGATTAAAATATTTGTGATAGTGAATAAATATTACAAGTGTATAATATAATACTAACCAATTATTTTATATACCATAAATATTTAAGTCAAAGCCATAGCGCGGGCCAAAATTATTTATAATTTGACCAACTCCGCACTAACGGTAATGCAGGTCGACATTACAATAGTTCCGTGATCACGTGCACTCAAGTCAAACTCGAACAATAGATTTTAATTCAACCTATTACTGATTAAAAGTACAAAATAATTTGCATACGAGACTAGAAATCGGGCATATTGCATGGTTATTAGAGGAGGCACAGAAGCCAGACTCGGCTCTTGATGTAATCAAAGAGAGGGAAATAAAAAGGGTAAAGGTCAACAGACAATCTTACAGGAAAATTGCATTAGTAATTAGAGCTTCGTACTAGAAAATTTGTCATTTATCACGAACTATGTATATTCATTTTATATGTTACATCACGCTATAATGTAAAAAAAAAAAATTACGTATGTACTGATCGTGACAAAATGACACGGTTTTTCATATAGTAAATTAATTCAAATTTTGTTAGCTTTAGCATATTCATCATTATTGAACATCCCCAAAATTATATTCATTCCCTTCAACCAATCTTCAATCCACGTCAATTCCGTATAATAATGAATTAATGATCATCTAATCTTTTTCTTGTACTCGCTAAATTTATAAAATTAAAAATCATAGATTCCACTTTTCCTGAAGGTTTGATGTATAAACAATTATTATTTCTAATAGTAAAACTATTAGTCCATGTAAAATAATACTAAATGTATCCTTTGAATTTAAAATTCAAACTTATTCTTTTTTCGTTATTTTTATTGTCTAATTCTCTAATTATCCAAGAAATTATATCTTTACTTTCTCTTTTGCCACCTAATTTTACTTTAATTTTCTTATGATCTATAATTAAATATTTAGTCTTCTTTTACAAGTATTTCTTCTCATCTCTTTCTATTAGACTATTTTTTAAAACATTAATGATATCCTTGTTATCTAACACCACTTTGTCTAATTTTTCTATTCTAATATTATAATCTTATCTATTTTTTCTTCTAATGACATTTTACCTAATAATTCTTTATTCTTATATTTCTCAAGGTTTCAAAAGGGTTGAACGCTTGTTCCTTCTTATGTCTTTTAATAACTCTATTAACAGTATTATTAATATAAGTATCATCTTGAACACCCTATCACAGTGTTCGGCAAATGACTTGAAATGACAAATGATTCAAATGACATGTCATTTGTCATTTGTCATTTCGTTACTCAAATGACAAATGATTTTAGTCATTTGGTTAATATTGTATATTTTGTAAAAATTTGTAAATCATTTTATTTATTTAAGGTAATGGATCAAACCTTAAAAAAATATTTAAGTTTATATATGTAATAAAAAAATTTTCAAAAGAAGCATGTATTTTTCAAATCACGTGATATGTTTATTATATGGTTAAATTCATCAAAATATTAATTTGATCTATTTTTAATACATGTTTGATTATTTTTCTAATTAACAACATAGAAAATCAATATGTATTGTCCAAAATTTTTGATTTTATTGAATCTTACGCCCAGAATCTTAAAAAGTCTTTAAGTTTTTAATGCAGTAATTTCCCCCCTTCACCAATATACTATTAAAGTTAAAATCAATTCATGAAAAATCCGAATACAATACCATAATATATTAAGCTAAATTATTATCTATTCCTAAAAATGTTGGTGCTTGAATATTTTCATTAAAGAGGTATTCTAAACTCCATTTTGCAGTCTCATCATCAGCAGGATGTACATTTCTTTCAGCTGCATAAAAATTTTGTGCCATTTCTAATAAATGATTGTCTTCTTCATTATCAAACTGATTTTCACATTCAGCTAAATTAATCCAATTTCTGCAGATTTCAGACCAATGGAAATCATCTTTGGCTTTTTCAGTTCTTGAATAATCAGCTTCCTCTTCGTCCAAATCATCATTTTCTTTGTTGACTTCATCCACATCATCCATGTCATCCCAGTCACTAACATTTAGGTCATCCTCTGAAATAAGCTCATTTTCTTCTTCTAAATTTTCATCCAGATTATCTAATATTGGCAAAGTAATATGGAGACGTTGTGCTTGTTTTTGAGCTTCTCCTACTTCTTTAACTTTTTGTTTATAAAGAATACTACTCCAAATTCTTGCTATATCCAAAACTTTTTCATTCTAATTAATAAATAATAAAGATAAATTAGATAAATTATAAATAAATAAAATAAAATAAAATTTGTTTAATGTTAATATTAGCACATATTTATAGTCAATAACTTACTTCCAACCAATTTCTTCTTGTTGTATGAATAAATCCCATAGTGGACCATAATCGTTCTACTGAGGCAGCATTTATGCAAATACCATAAATATGCAGTGCAAAGCGTGATAATTCTGGAGCATGTCCTGAACATGATTCCCAAAAGCTTACAATGTCCTCACCAAATTGCTCTATTGATGCTGGATCAAAAGGATATCATCCTTTTTTAAACTTAACAAATTCCGGAAGAATGGATTTTGGTCGAGTTCCATACCAAATTTCATAATAATAATTCAGCCATTGTCCAAAATCTGTATAAGTAACTCGCTGTGCAGTTTTATGAAATGTTTTAACACCATAATGTGGGTGGAGAATAAAAGAAAGTAACAAGAGTGGCTGCTCCCATTGGACCCATCTTTTTTCAAGTCGATTTACCATTTTTGTACTAAAATCTGGGTCAGGTAATTCACGAAAAAGCTTCATTGTATAAGCAAAGACATGGAGTACTTTGTGGATTCTTAAACAAACTTCAAAAGGATATGTCCCGACTCCATGAAGTTTTGTAATTCAAATAGTGCCATCCAAAATGTAGAATCATTAACTATTTGAATAATATCAACTGGTAACAACTTGTTATTTGAAGAGGTTTTGCATAAATGTCCAGATTTAGAAGAACGTTGAGGAGAAAATTTTGCTACTAGTGACTAAAGTGATTATTAATATTTTATTTGATAATATACACAATATTACAAGGAATTAAAGAAATTTTAAATACCTTTAATGCAACTTCAGTTTTTAAAAGACTATGAAAACAGAAATAAAAACTATTCCAACGTGTGTCTACAGGTCTTGTTAATGCAACAGGTTTTTTATAAATTGCCATTTGCTCATCTCTTAAGTTACCAGCAAAAAAAGAAGACATATTAAAAAAACTAACAATTCGAATTGCTTTTGTGGAGACATCCTTATATTTTTTTGACTCCTTAAAAATATCTCCAAATACTAGGTTCATTTGATGTGCCATATATGGTGAGAATACTTTGTCTTTATATTCTACACACATTTGACGTCTATATTTATATTTTATGAAAATTATTAACCAAGAATATTTCCAAATAATTTTAATAAAATAATATAATACCTTGCAGCAGCATATTCTCCAGTTGAATCTGAGACAAAGCACTTAATGTTAATCTTGTGTTTGTGTGCCTCCTCCATAATATCTTTAATATGGCGAATCACATTTTGTGTTTTAGATCGTTCAAAGCTAATATCTTTTGCACCCCACGTTATTGTTTTTCCTTCTGATGTAATAAACACTACACCAAATAAATGTTCTGATCGAACATTAGTCCATCCATCAAAGACAGCAGTAACTCCACCCAAATCCTTTTGTGCAATAGAAATGTTTTCTTCAACTAGATTTTTTGATGCATTCTTTAAAACTGATCCAGATAGTGTTTTTGCTGATGGTAATTTGACTGCTGGTATACAAAACTTAAAGTGTTCATGAGTTTTTGGGTTTTCTGCAAAGGAAAAAGGTAATCCATTTGATATAACCATATTAAAAAGAGTTGGCGAAAATGTGGACCATCTTTTGTTGACAATGGGCGTAATATATAATTTGTGATAGGAGCTTGTCTAACCAATACTTGAGTTGGTATAACTTTCACACGCTTGTTATGCTCTTGTATCTCAATCTCATCTTCAGACATGGTTTCTTAAATAAATAAAATAGCATTAAAACCAAATTTAATATACTAAATTGTATTACTGTAAGATAGTATTACTCATCTTTTCTTTTGCTTGTACTTTTATAACTTCTATTATTATTATCATCATGATTAACATTGCCTAATAAAAGAATTTCCATGCATTCTCTTTCATCATATCTTTTTTTAAAATTTTCACAACTTGCTAAGTGGTCACGACAATAATTTGCTTTATTAGAAACATGACACTCCTTCTTTGTTATTGCAATATTTTGTGTATATTCTTCAATACAACAAAGGCATACAGCATATTTATTAGTTTTATTATTCGGATTTGATACTAATTCAAAGTATGGACAAAAAGGATGTGGTTGTTTGCCCATTTTTTTATTTAAAAAATTAATGAAGCATGAGAAAAAGTGGAGATGAGTTAGATCATGTAAATATTTGTTTAGATAATCAATGTGACAAAATTTTATTGTAACAACTAACAATGTAACGTAATATGATGATGAAATCCAATTAATTCGTGATGATCAACAAGTTGGCATAATGAGCTATATATTATTACTCATTTTTTAGTATTAATAACTATAATTAGGATTCTTTATATTGTTATACAGTGATACCTCTATAAGTGCACCCTCTATAAGTGCATGCACTATATAAATTCTCTGTAAGTGCATGGTGGGCCTGGTCCCAACTTATAAGAGCTCTTAATATTTTACTCTCTATAAATGCATACCCTCTCTAAGTACACATTCTACTATTTTTTTACTATGGTCCCAAGGGGGGTGCACTTAAAGAGGTGTCACTGTATTGTTAAATCTATTTATTTTATTTATAATATTATCATATTTGATATATTTGATATACAAACCATTATTACCAAATGACTAAATGACAAATGATTCAAATGACAGTCAAATGATATGTGATTATTTGGCATTTAGTCATTTGGTCATTTACGAAATGACAAATGTCAAATGATTTAGGATTATGACAAAGGATTAGGAATCCTTTAAATGGTCAAATGACTAGGTCATTTCCGAACACTGCCCTATCAGGTATATAAAATTACCCAGTAGTCCAATCAGAAATTATTATATATTAATTTATCACGTGTTTGATCTATTACATAAATTACATTTTATTGGTCAGATTTTTTTTATTTTTTTGTTTATTTATATATATCATGTCAAAAAATATGATTTAGCTCTCTTCATTTTTAACTTGCTTTACACAATGGCCTCTAAAGTTACTTATGAAGACTATCTTCACTTTATTAATAATATTAACTTACAACCTTTAACTACCCAAACACCACAACCACCTTTGGAAAATGAAGCTACTGAGGTATTTATTTTTCAGTTGACCCTCTTTATAATCACATATTTTAAAATACACATGTAACTAGTGTGACTATAGTGAGGTTTTCTTATAAGCGTGAGTTCATGTAAGATATATTTTATTTCTTTATTAACTTTATTGTTATCTTACAGGTTTCAATTTTAAGACCAAAAAATAAGTTTAATTTGCAAGAAACTTTAGGATTAAAAGATGAAAGTCTTGTTGGCTGGTGTATCTTGTATAATAATATATAATATATTATACAACTAGTACATTTATTTTACAACTAATGTTTATCAAAATATTTTTACTAACTAATTGTTGTATGATATTCAAATAATATCAGAGTACTATTCGTGATTGTATGATTGAAAAAAATGTTGATTTTAACAAAAGTTATAAAGAGCAAAGTGATGTGATACTTCAAGTTGTTTAGCTAGTATGTTTAATTATGTTATCATAATTATTAATATCATATTTACTAATTAATATTTCTTAAAGGTTAAAAAAAAGATACCAGATTTTCTGAAAATAGCTAGTGATTGGGGTATTAAGTAAATGATTATGAAATATTTGCAATGTAAAAGTATGTATTAAATTTTATTTATTATTTAATACTATTGTAAATTTATTAAAATTTTATTGCATATTATAGGATATCAAAACAAGAAGATTGCTTCTTCTATTATTTCAAAAGAAGAAGAAAATGTAACTGATAGTATTTGCAACATTGAAAAATATAATAATGCGTCTTCTTCACAAACTCTGAGTCTTTCAGAAAAGTTAAGGCCAATAGGAAAATGAATTCTAAGGGGAGTGACACTTATTATGTAATTATTAAAGGGGAGGGGATAGTTAAAATCTTACATTACACTTAATAAAATTATATATTTATAATATAATAATTTGATTGGCTATAAAATCTGATAAGAGGGGGAGGGGAGGTAAGTTTATATTAAACTAAATATTACGTTGTAGAGCAAAAATACCAGGGTCCCACCACTTTGTCTTATTAAGTTAGAAAAACAAAGAAAAACATTGTTAGTTTTACTTATCGAAACAAACTACGATAGCTCTCGCTACGCTATTTCCCTTTATGTTGTTTTAACTACTATTAATTCTGACTAATAGAACTTGAACGTTCAGGCATTTTCATTTTGTTAAACATTTAATAATCACTGACTTTCACTGGATCGGGTCTTAGGTAAAAATTTTATATTTATTTATATTTATTTTTTTTTTTAAAAAATAAAATCGCTGCTGTGAGGAAAGGTGAATCTACTGCCTTTATATATAAAATACATATTCTGTACCACATTTCTAATCTATTATTTTTTCAGTTTCTTTTCTTTAAAATCTTTCTTTCCTTCATATAAATAATGATGTAATATTTGTATGAGTCATAGTTACTCATAATCGAAGTTAATAAAAGAATAATATAAAGAATGATTTTCACTATTTCTTATCCTTTCTTATCGGTTAATTATTTACCCATCGGTTAAACATTTATCCGAACTAAACTATATTGCTAATTATAACTAAACTAAAATAAAATACTAACAATAAAATACTAAAAATAAAATAGCTAAATATAAATATAAAATAACTAAATATAAAATAATATAACTATACTAAATATACTAATAATATTCATATATCACTACTTCATGATGCTACAACATAATATGTGTCACTGCCCTAAAGGTATTTGTTATTTTTTTTTCTAATAATAATAATTGATAACAAATTTCTAATAAATTTAATAATGCAAATTTATTTAAATATTTAAGGATCTAATCAAAATATAGAAAATAAAGGAAAACAAAGGGAATCTAATGAAGAAGATATGAATAATTACTCATTTTATTCCTATCATAATTTTCTGCCAAAATTACAAATAAATTTCACTAAAATTACAAATAATTTTTGCCAAAATTACAAACAAATTCCTGCCAAAATTATGAATAAATTCCTGCCAAAATTACAAATAAATTTCAATAAAATTACAAACGAATTTCTGCTAAAATTACAAATAATTTTTTGCCAAAATTACAAATGAATTCCTGCCAAAAGCATAAATGAATTCCTGCTAAAATTATAAATAAATTTCCGCCAAAATTACAAATGAATTCCTGTCAAAATTACAAACAAATTTCCAGCAAAATTACAAATGAATTGCTGCTAAAATTAAGTATATTTTAAATATTATATATATACTTATTTTCTACTTAAATAGGCAAAATTCAAGTAGTTTTTAAATTTAATATATTAGTAATATAAATATAAATTAAGTGTTTTGTAAATATATTTACTATATATTATTTAAAATATATTGTAAAAATACTTATATATAACTTAATATATACTTAAAAATACTTAAATATAAGTGTAAAATAAGTATAAAATAAGTGTAAAATAAGTATCCAAAACTTTTCAATAGGATTGAATCTAAATGATACTTCTGCACGCACTCCTGAGTGTAGATGCCTTTATATAATCATATGACAGATTATTTATACAGTTAAAGTAAGATTGATATTATGCATGAATACCCACTCTTGTATGGAATTTTGACACATTACAAAATTATTTTCAGAAAGACATGTCCTAAAGTATATATATCATAAGTTAAGACATTATTTTTATTCTGAACTGAACTCTGAAGACTGAAGTGTATTAAATAATCACAATGAAGGAACAAAAAAAAGAACCTGAACAAGAAGCCAAATATGAACTTGAACAAGAGCCTAAAAAGAAGACAATCATGAACTCAAACAAGAAGATAAACAAGAACAAGAAAATATGTTGTAAAGTGAAAGCTTCTCTTATTATAATAATAACATCTACATGTTTAATATAAATAACAATCTAAAAATTATGATCTAAGTAGCAAATGTGCATCTTGCATATATTTTTTTTACAGATGCTAATAATGCTTTGATCCAGTACAAGGAGAATTCACATTGCATAATCTTACAATAAACCAATTAGTAAATCCATTTTTAGGATTGTTCTTTTCAATTTCATGGCAATGTGATTATGTCATATATCAAGAATATTGCTGTTTTTTGCATTAAAACAGCAATGCTAACAAGCTATAATGAGAGGCAACCTTGGCATTAATTATCAAGTTATCTAGAAAATTTCTTTTCTATAATATATATTTTACTATATCTTATAATTTTTCTTAATTTCTGCTTATTTATCACTTTATTGCTTCTTAATACAATATTAATTTGTATGGTTTATTAAAAAATAAAAACAAAAAAATAAAATTCTGAAATGATATCATAATTATTTATAATTTATAAATACCAGTTTATAAACTTGCATTTATATTACATATATATTTAGTTTATATATACAGTAATGAGATACTGCATATCAATAAAATAGTTATTCTGAGATATAAAATTCCTGTAGAAGTATAGTGACTGTCATGTGATTTATATTAAATAATTGTTCAATCCTACATAATTAATTACAAGTACAGCCAATTCACATGAGATTACAACATAATTAAAATATTATATATAAGAGTAAAAATTTCTTCTCAAATGAGTCATGATTTCTTATTCTATCATCAAATTATATATAACTAGCATCTGAAATAAATAGTATTAACTAACTGATTTTGTTTACATTACATGTGTTAAAAAATAATCTATAATATTATTTATTATCACGCAATATACTAGAATATGATTTGTATTTAAAGTTTTAAACAGATAAGAATCCACAAGAATTCAAAATGGAGTGTATCTAATAAATCATAAGTATCCTACACTTATATTTCAGACAATAATTATTTCTAAAGTCTAAGTAGATTATTATTAAAAAGATTTTAAATCACCAAAAAATATAATTTATTTATGTGGCTACTTATATGGGAAAAAAGGATGATTATTTCATATATTCCACCATGATATATTTGAATCTCTATCATCAGATGATCATGAACTCCAGTCTTTAAATTATATAAGATCAAAAAACTTTGATTATGATTTATTATCAAAAATGATATGAATTATGAATTGACTTAACAAAAACATCTTTCAATATGTTATGAAATATTGTCTTTTAACTAATTTGTGATAAACTAATCGTTTGTTTAAATCAACTAAGTTTCTTACCTTCAATATATCTATTTTAGAAATAATTCTAAAAAGAGATGATTTTTATATTAATGAAATCATTATTTGGAAAAATATATTAAAATGGGCAAGTATACAGCATCCTGCTTTTCAACAAATGGAGCAAAATGTATTTATATTGATGGAAAGAAGAATAACTATATTTATTCCATTAGTTATGTTTTATCATATATTGACAGAAGATATTTTTTCTTAAAAGTATATCCTCTAATCCTCTTAGAAAAATAATACCAAATAATTTGACCAATAACATATTTATGTATTATATGGAATCAAATAATAAACAAAATATTATAATCAAATCATGTGTAATTTCAATGAGATTCTATAATAACTACATTGAAGAAGCAATGCAAAATCGCACTGCAAAACAATATCAACATTTTGATATTTTTGCTAGTCAGGCTGCCTAATATTTTACTGTCTTGTAATAGTGAAGTTCAACCTTCAGTTTTCTTAATTTGTTTTTCCCAATGGGATTCACAATAAAAGTGATTAGGCTAATATTATCAAGACCATTAAAAATAATTAAAAATCAGCTTTAACTCTATAATCTATTATATATATCTTGGGTAATTACAAACATATGAATTTACCATCATATAGCTTGTTTTATAATAACATTACTAGTACATTCTTTATGATTTACCTTTGAAAAAGATTAGTGAAGAATGGGTTTAACATAACAGTAGTTAATATTTTTTTATATTTTTTAGCCTCATGTTTAAAAGTTATGCCTCTGGTTTCCAATAATATACTGATATATCAACTTATGAACAAGTATTGCAATTTTGCTGATAATTTCATAAATGAGAATACTATACATATAAAAACTAAAAATAATAATACTCAGTTTTTTTATCAGTTGTTTATATATAAAATTGACAGTTACACAAATCAAAATATGAAAATTTAGTTACCAATCAGTCATATAACCAATTGGTAACTAATTGGAAGCTAATTGGTTATCTATTAGTAACCAATTTTTCAATCTGTTACCTATCGGTTACCAATCAGACATAGATTGCCAATCAGCTACCAATCAGTCATATGACCGATTGGTAGCTGATTGGTTGCAAATATTGTAAACAAATTAGCAACCAATCAGCTACCAATCAGTCATATGACCGATTGGTAGCTGATTGGTTGCTAATTTGTTTACAATATTTGATTTACATATTAAAGTAAAAAAAAATAGCATTATAGTTTTGTAAAGCAAGTCAAATTATACTTAATCTGAGTTTTTGAGTTTGTTCTGATAAATATATTAAGTTTGTTATTGACAATCAGTCACCAATTGGTTACCAATCTGACATAACCAATTGGTGACTGATTAGTTACTGATTGGTTTACAATATCTAATTTTTATATTAAAGTCAAAAAATTAGCATTATAGCCTTGTAAAGCAAGTCAAGTTATACTTAATCTGAGCTTTTGAATTTGTTCTGATAAATATATTAAGTTTACTATTGACAATCAGTTACCAATTGGTTACCAATCTATTGATGACTGATTGGTTACTGATTGGTTTGCAATATCTGATAGTTTTTAAGAATTCAGGATTTTTATTTATTTTTTAATATGTAAAATTGGATCAATGAAAGAAAATCAGCTACCAAATGAATAGCCAATTAGTGACCGATTGGCTTTTAAAAAACATTCATTTAATAAAGATGAATGGCATTCCAATTTACAAATTTTTTATTTGTAAATATTGAGAAAAAAATTATTATTTCTGGATTATATTATTTGTCTGGCAACCTAAAAAAAGAAAAAGAGAAGTATTAGAATATTTCTTTTAAAAAAATTATGTCATCTCTCCCCTCCTTCACTTACATAATTCCAAAGTCCAGTTCATAGTTGGTAAGTTGATAAGTTAAATAGTTAGCAATCAGGCAGCAATTGGTTAACAATATGATATTACTGATTGGTGACTGATTGATGATCAATTTCTTTTTCTGCAATTTGTGTCACTTGTGAATTGGATTCTGTAATAGAGATGCGATCCATAATCTAGAACAGAATAATCCGATTTGGAAAAATAATCTTTTTTGTGGATGAAAAAAATTGTCAGACTTTAAAAATTTAAGTAAGATAGGAAGTTTTTGTTGTTTTTTAATAAATTAAACTAATTTATTTTCTCTTTTGTAGGTTACTGGACGAAAACTGGACTCTTGAAATTGAGATAAGGGAGTTAGGACTGAGGGAGAAGGTTTTTCATTTTTTTTTAATATATTTTTTTCTTTTTGTAGTGTTGCCAGATGAAAAACATTGCCAGACTTTTGGAATTGAAGTAAGAGAAGGCTGAAGGAAAGCTTTTTCGTTGTTTTTTCTAATAAATTAAACTATTTTCTTTTTTATAGGGTTGCCAGACAAAAACATTGCCTGACTTTGGAATTGAAATAAAGGAAGGTTGAGGAAAAACTTTTTGTTATTTTTTTTAATAAATTAAACTAATTTGTTTTTTTCTGTTTGATAGGATTGCTGAATAAAAAACATTGCTAGACTTTTAGAATTAAGGTAAGGGAAGGTCAGAGAAAAGGGGGTTCATAATTTTTTTTTTAATAATTTAACTAATTTATATTTTTTCTTTTTATAAGGTTAGCCAGATAAAAAATATGACCAGATTTTTGGAATTGGAGTAAAGGAAGACTGAGCAGAATCTACATTTTTTTTATAGGATTGCTGGACAAAAAGATACTAGCATTTCATTTCTTTAGACTAATTTGAATCTCAATGAAAAATAGAATTGTTTTTTTTTTAAGTGGGTCTAAGGCATTGGGATGTTTGGCTGGAATCTGGAATTTTTTAGATGATTTTGGATCATTGATTTTGGTAGAACAGAGCAATTTTTTTTAAAAAAAATTTTATAATGAAATACTCACTAACATTTTATTTTTTTGTAAATAGTGATATTGGACGTGTGAAAAATTCAGTGAATTTATTATTCAAAATATATTGTGAAGGCAATTGGATGATGATTATCTAATGAAGATTATGGAGTCTTTGAACTAAAGGTAAGCTCTGATCATCTGTTCAATCTGTTATTTCATCCAATCATGTGATATCGATCACAGATATGCAGATTATTTCCTTTTTTGGTGATACCATTCCACAAAAATATTTTTCTAAAAATGGATCTTACCAATTTTGGAAATTTGTGTAATATTTTTCCCAAAAGAGAAATTATAGATATAAATCACATGATTTGACTGGATGACCGGATTGATATTTTTACCGGACCCTACCTCTACTTTGAACAAGAAAATTTAAAAATTCTTAAGATCTTCTTAGACATAGGTATCATTATGTTTATTTTTTTAAAAAAAAAAAAAATCTTTTTTAATGAATTATTTATTAAAATGTTTCATTTATTTCATTTTTATAGACAACCGATTCTTCATTATCTTTGGACATGGATTTTGGTAGGGGTAAATATTCTTGGATTATTTATTTAATTGAATAATTATTAATATTTCATTTGTTTAAAAATCTTTTAGACAGTTCTTTTACTCTTTAGATGTAGGAATTTGATGAGTGTTATGTTTCTTTTAATTTTTTATTCTATCTTTTAAAGGACATTAACTAATTTCTTTTTTTTTAGATAGTTTGTTTCTCAGCTCTTTGGATGTGAAATTCCACTAGTCGAAATAAGGCAATTCGGTCATATGACAATTTGCCCAATTTTTGGCTAAATTTCGGATATAAGCTGCATATCAGAATGATCAGATGACATTCGATAGCTGATTTGCGGCATTATACGTCACGTGTATTATGTGATATGACCGCAGTATTGTAAAAAATTAAGCTTTTTTTTACCGAAGCTTAATTTTTTTTTCACCTACCTCTTCTTTCGCTTTCCCCTTTCCTCACCCTTATCCTTTCCCTTCCCTTCTGCTTTTTGATATCAATAAAACGCTATCTCTAAATTCACTTATATTCCATTTCCATCTTCATAATGGTAAGTTTCGAAGTGAAGGCTTCAAAACAAAAATAATTTTTTTTTTATTTATTAGGAAACGTTTTTAACGTTTCCTCTTTTTATTTTGTAGAACTT
>JADRCO010002089.1:0-15265 GCA_021464525.1 Rhizophagus sp. LPA8_4_AMF | reverse complement strand
TGCAAGTTACTACTCACATGGCCATTAAAATATGCATTTAAGACTTCAAACAATTTTGGATAAATATAATGTATCTTAATAATAGAATCAAAAAAGTAAACAATAATAAAAGCCATCCGCAGTGAGTTTACCTCACGAAAGTGCGTGTACTTCCACGTGACATATAAATTAAAAGATTGTCACGTGTATTTTCGTAGTTATGAATGAATTCTTTAAAATGAAAATGTAATTGCTACTTTATCGCCGTTTTCGAATAAAAAAAAAAAATGAATTTTGAGAAAACTTGTGATTACTTAAATTTTATTGTATTTTCAGATAGAGAAGGTGTGATTACAAGCTAAAAATCATAATTTTAAGACATAATTCTAGAACTCACTAATTTGAAAATGTCAATAAACTCAGCATGTCTTTTAATTAATTCGTGATTCAACATCTGATTCAAAATCAGACCTAAAGTTTACCTCTTCCAGAGATTGCCCCTAAAGGAATAAAAAATCTCATTCATTTTCAAGTATATCGCATGTATCAAAAATGATGCAATTTTTTAACATTCTGTACACGAGTGTACTTATTAGCAAGTTATACAATGAAGAAATGATCGCGCTATATGACACTTATCAAATGATTACAAGCGAAGCATACAACATAATGATAATGTAACTGGATGAAACTTTATAATGAAATAATTGTCATTTATTATAATTTTTTCTTAGTCCGAAAGATATTTATTATTCATGTGTGAATAAGTCACGTGATTTAAATGTAAAGCTTGAACCCCCAGCATAACCAACAAAAAAAGCTCGGGTCGGCCCGCATTACGGCGTTATGCACTAACGAATAAGGGCGTGACGAATAAGTTTTCACCTACTCGAAAAAAACCAAGTCCCTCAGATAAATATAAATAATGAAAACGCGGAAGGGTGTGACGGATTGAAGAATAAATTACTATGATCACGTGCCCGAGCTTTTTTGTTGGTTACGCTGTGGAAAATGTAAAACTTGTCGAAATTATTTATGTATTAATTGTATAAACTGATTTCGGAGAAATTTTATATAATTTAAAAATTTACGTTATCGCCAAAATTAGATTATTTATTATTATTGAAAAGTAAATGCAAAGATATACTTGACATCTGACATTAAACAAAAGTTTGCTCCTAAGTCATATGATTTATTATGGTTTTCCAAAAATAATATATTCTGAATGGATTTTTGGGAAAAAAAGAACTTTGAGATTGCACCGAACCAAAGATATCGTGTTTGTTTTAATTCAAAAATTGAAGGGGTAGATGTTAAACAGGAAAAGTCTGGATTTAACTTGAATAGGGGTAATATTATTCAAAAGTTTTCAGTAGAATAGAACCCTGAAACCATTAAGGGGAAGGCAATTTTTCACGATTTTCTTTCGATAATTTCGGGAAAAATTATCCTGCCTAGATATACACTTCTAATGTAATATTATGGAAAAGAATTCTCGCATTACCTCGTTATATATGCTAAAAAAAATTGAACATTAGTATAGAATTCTATATGAAATTAAGAATTAAAATTAATACCAATATTACCTTAAATGCGTACGTCAATTAATTTTAGCAAGATTCGATGAAAAATTCATTAAAAAAAAAAAGAATTTAGTTAAGGAGTTTCTACATATTGAAAATGTAGATCAATATTTTATTTATACGATAAAATAAAAAAAATAAATAAATATACATAAAATGTTACTTTAATTACAAACTATTAACTACAAGAAAAAAATTACTAATAATCATCCTCATCCTCAAACTTACGACAAAAATACATATCTAGATTCTAGATCATTTATATCATATAAATCATAATCCAGAAAATACATCATCATAATCATCATTCGGGTCATCATCATAATCATTTAGGTCATCATCATAACTCAGAAAGTTATTAAAGTTATTATAACTATTAAGGTTATTGAAGCTATTGAGGTTATTGAAGTTATTAAAGTTATTGAAGTTATTGAAGCTATTAAGGTTATTAAGGTTATTGAGGTTATTGAAGCTATTTAGGTTATTATTAAAACTATTAATAATAAAATCTTGATTATATTCTTGATTATAATCTTGTTCAATATCTTCTTCATCTTCATTATCTTCGAAATCATCTTCACCATTATCCTTTTCAGGTTGTTTAGAAATCTCATATCGTGACCAATAATGAGCACAATCTTGTGCTTGATAATCTTTAATCTTTCCTATATATTCTTTTAATTCATTTCTTTTCTTTTCAAGCCATCCTTGTTTTTCTTCTTCTGCTAAAGATTCATACTCGTTTTTTATTCTTTCAACATCTTGAATAAAATAATATTTGTGATGGTTATTGTTAATATGTCCGATATATTCCGTATACGGAATACAACCTTTAAGATGTTGCGGGAAAACTACAGATCTTTTTACGCTTCTAAATAAAAAAAAAATTTTTTTTAAAAAAAATCGATTTTTTTTTTTAAATCAAACAAAAATATTTTTTTACTTACATTTCTCTTACAACATCTATAGTATGTTCATCAGTCGCCATACAATGATCACAAAAATTGATTTTAACCAACCATTTATCAAAAGCAGTTTTTTCATATGGTTCCTTACAAAAATGACAAGTTTTTGTTGCTAAAGTGATCCAAACATATTGTTGTTCGCACATTCCATCAGGCGGAGGTAATTTTGGATATTTAGGATAATGTATCAACCTACAATTTCTCCAAATTGACTGAGTAAATTCTGACTTTGACCAAAGTAAATCCCTAAAAAACTTTGATACGCATGAAAGAGTATATAAATCCGTGAATAGAAGGTAACTAAATATTTGCAAATAAATTTCCGTGGGCAAATTAATTATTGATACAGGAGGTTTAATTGAATAAAGTTGTTCTTGATTTTCTTGGTACGACGTTTCCTTCTGTTCTATTGAAGAAATATCTGTAGCACGTTCATTTTTCTCATTATTTCCTTTTCGTCTTTTCTAAAAAAAAAAAACAATTGAATAATCTTTGTCAAGAATGAAGAGATTGTGCTAATCGAAAAATAAATAACATACAATCTTCGGAATCCATGCCCCCTTCTTAACCTTCAAGCCGGTTAATATTTTATTCTTTAAAGAACGAGAAGACATTCTTTTCATATAAATAAACAATATTAATAAAAGTTATGAATGCTAAAATTTCGAGAGAAGTTTGGAATTTATCTCTTACTTTCTGAATAAGTTGATAAGTTTGACTTAAGAAGACTTGAAAATAAAACCTTCCCCCCTTTTTTAGGCAAAAAAACAATGAATTAAAGAGAAGATAATCTTTTTTATGTTATTTTAATTGTCGAAATAAAGAAGTCACCTTTCTTTTTAAGATATTCATTTTTTTTATGCATGAACAAATCAGAAACTTCTTAAAAATCAAGTTCTTAAACAAGATTCAACTGAGCATAATGTAATTGTGTAATATGGATTAGTCAATTTTAGATATTAACGCTACACTGTGATCTCTTACACAAATTTAAATATATAAACTTGCTGCGGTAAATAAATATATATATGATTTAATATATCTTTAATTAATTTCATACTTCAATGTTTGTGCGTATATTTTTTTATATAAATAGTTACAAGCTTTTTTTACATATACTGCACAAATGGACGCTTTTATATATACGTATTTGGCTTGGACAAATTAATAAAATAAGTTTTGGGAATAAATTAAGTAAATTGATTGAACATCATCAGATTCATAATAAACTTTACTTAAAGGGGTTAATCATACAATCTTATAGCATTAGAATAATGCTTTTATCAAGATAATGGTTATTCAGATGGTTCTTTGAACAAAGTGTAAATGATAACGAGAAAAATTGTTCTCGCCCGCATAGGTCATTTTTTGTGATACGTTACTTTATTGTATTGGCCCGTATCACTTTGCTTTCTTGGCCCGCATGTTATGCAATACGATATATGCTAGTCAAGATAGTTACACAAGGTGAGTCAAGAAGATAATTTTTGTAACTTAGAGATGGATTCGTCGCACAAACAAATAAGTTTCGCACGCCAACTTTTCTTTCAAGATAAACCTACCAATTTCCATTCTAAAAAAAAATAATCCCAAATCCTTTCATATTTTTTTTTTACGCATTGTCCTTTACTAAAAAAATCTTTCACATGTAAAAAAAAGAAATCGCTTTGAAAATAATTTTTTTTATACAAAAAGGAAAGAATAAGGTCTATGCGAATGAATATTTGAACGTTCGGGGCATTTTTTGATTAGCTTTAAATACTCTTTTAACATCTTACCAAGTATCGTTACTTCTAAATCCGGTTGTATTAAAAGTGGGCTGTATTAGTGGATTCCTTTTGTTGTACAATATGTTTGCAAATAAGGAAACAAAGGATGCCTCACATGTCATTATTTAATGTGTCGAAAATTACTTGGAATACTATTTATTATTAATCTCATTAATAATCTCGTTAGCAAAAAAAGCGATAAACGACAAATAATTTTCATCACATCTTAGTTAAGAACCTGATGAAGCTCCACGATGTTTAATGACCCGCTCACATGATAATCATGCATAGCTATGCTTGTAAAGGTTAAATATAAACATTAGATACTATGTGAGTTGGCGCGAAGTTGGCTGTGCCACAAATCTGGCGCACAATTCCAGACGTTGCATCACGTAACAAACGTGTGTAATTTTATAGCGATTTTTTTATTTATAGTTTTTTATTTATGGTGTAATTTATAATAAAATCTATATTATAATATTTAGGTTAATTATCATGTTCTTTATCAGCCCTGGAAAAGCATGCAATTAAAATTTTTATTATGTACTCCAAGAAAGGATTTTACTATAAAATCTAACTACAAACATGAAAAATTATAAAATTATATTATCACACGAATTGTGATCAGACAACATTTCTTAGGTTGACAAATCATCTTGTATTTAGTAGTGATTTATTGCTGCTCAGTCAATCAAATGACCTAAGGAAGATAGCTTTATATTGTGTCACGCAATATTATTGGATGGGAATAGCTATATCGGTCACAGGACCGAATGATTGGATGAAAATGGGCACGTAGCCGTCATTTTTAAACTTATTATCTGCTACAACTTTAATAACGGGAATACATAATAGTAAATATGTTAAACAATAGGCTGGCGTTAAAAAACGCATTTACTAATGATCTGTATTAATAAATAACTAGTACTAATATTGTACAAACATATACATTAATATAAAATAATGCTTTAAAACTTTGCTGATGAAACATCAAAATCAAAGTAATTTATTAAAAACTATTTATATTTAAATTGGTTCATTATAAAAATGGCTAGTGAATTTAATCACATTTTTTTAATTGTTTGCTAGCATTTGTAATGGTATATATATATATCAAGCAACTAAAAGTAAATAAAAATAAAAACCGATTAACTGAATATATACAGTATATTTAGTTATTTATTTATTTTAAGCTAATTCTAATATCTTATATTATAAATAGTAAATTGCTATTATTATAAAAAAAGTTTTAACTAATATATTTTGCAAATAAAAGTAAAGGTAATAATATAATAACTAATATTAATTTACTTAAATTTAAATTTAAAAGGTTGTTATTTTTTACATTTATATTGCATAGTATAGGCTTTTAAATTTTAAATTTTTTTACAAAGCATATTAAATAATCTTAAAAAAAAAAATAAATTTAAAGACTTAATAGTTAATATATAAAAATTTATATCAAAAATAGTAAAAGAAATTTTTAATTAAAGGGAAGTCTACTTATTAAGCAATATTAAATCATTAAAATTATTTTAATAATCCTATCTTAAATATAATAATCTTAATAAAAAATATTAAAATAATAAGAAAACTTACACATATTACATAATATTCAGTTTAATATAAGTTATCTTTATTAGATTTATCAACCAATCAAATTATAATATTTATAAATTATATGATTTTATTAAGTATTTTTAAAAATGTAATATAAGATTTTAATTATCCTCTTCTCTTTAATAATTATATAATAAGTGTAAGCTTTTAAATAATATTATTAATATTGCTATAATTTATTAAATCATAAGTTACAATACAATAAGTTTATTTAATAGTATAAATATTTCTTATGATTTGCTTAGTAGAATTAAAATATTTTGCTTATTAATCTTAATAAATTTTGAAATTTTTAGTATTATAATTACTAGTAAAATATAAATTTTTTTACTATCATATAAAATATGAAATATAAAAAATATCTATATTTAAGATCCGCCAATTACCCATCCTGTTGATAATTCACCACTTAGAAAAGCCATATAATTTCAAACAGAAAATATAAATTTAATTTATATCTTTTGATTATATAATAATATTACTTTAATTATTTAATTTTTTGATTTTTAATAAACTAATTATAAATTCATATTATTAATATATAATTTTATTTATAAAAATTATATATAATTATAACTAAAACTTAATATAATAATTCAAGATAAGTTTACAAATTTTTTAAGTTCTAATCAATACTAAGTGTACAGTAAATTACTTAGTAAATTTCAATTGTTAAATGAATTTTATGATTTAATTATTAATAACAGACAGAGAAAGTTTTATAAGCATTTTAGTATAAATTTACTTTCTTTATTATATAACATTTTTTTTGTTAAAACAAAATTTAAAAATTATATCATTAAGCTCAGTATAATAAGAACATTTTTTTTGTAACCAATAACACTATAGTCTAGTAGGAATCTCAGAGACTACATGCAAAACACTTTATTTCAAATCATTCTGAATATTTGGTATAACAATCCCAAATTATCTGAATGAAGGGTTCATTATATCAAACTCTAACTGTAATATAAATATTAAAAATTAAAATTAAATCTTATAATTTACTGCAAATTTATTATAATTTATTTAATAAATTAAATTTTTATCTTTACAGTAAATCATGGAAATCAATATTTACTAGTAATTAGATTTTGATCATTTTTATAATTAAAAATATAACTTACTATGTAAATAATTTTTGAAGTCCGAAACTAAACCACAATATTTAATATCATGAATATCATAAAACTAACGTTGACGTGACGTAGATTTTTTTATTTATTAATAAATTAATGCACTAATTAAATGTGTCACATTGTAAGAGTCCTCTCATAAATAAATAAGCATACAAAAAATTAATGAGTGTTACGAGTAAATATTATTACCCTAATTTTATTGGTAACATCTTTGTTTTTTATAATACGTGTTTGCAAATCAAGTGCAGTATTCTTGCTATTATCAATATAAATACCATTGCACAACTTAAGCTATAAAATAATGTGCTAAAATGTTCTGTTACATGAAAGAATATAGACGGAAAAATTAATGTCATGAATATTTATTTATTTTATGGTCTTCATGATGATTATTTTAAGCTTTTATATTTTGGAATCATTATAGTGAAAATAATGTAAGGAATGAATTTCTTTGTTTCAAAATTAAATGCAGTAATCTTGCTGATACATTAGGAATAAACAGGCCAGGAAGAAAAGAAATTTAAATGAGGTTTTCTAACATCATTATTAGCCTATGACGATAAATTCAAATCGAAAGTCATGCGGATGTAATGTTAATGTTATTTTTAGTTAATCATTATGGAAAATGGAGCATCTTCTCTTATCATGTTATATGGCGATAAAATAAAAAAATCAATGAATTATTTCTTTGAAATTGACGCTCAACATCTTATAGAAATCCCTCGAGTGTTTCACCATCTGTTTATCGAAATTTCTACACATGTAATTACTGCGGTTATCGACAACTCCCCCAGCGTAACCAACAAAAAAAGCTCGCATTACGGCGTTATGCACTAACATGTGAAAATAAACAGTGACGAATAAGGGTGTGTCGAATAAGTTTTCACCTACTCAAAAAAAACTAAGTCCCTCAGATAAATATAAATAATGAAAACGCGGAAGGGTGTGACGGTTGTGAAGAATAAATTACTATGATCACGTGCCCGAGCTTTTTTGTTGGAAAATGGTTATCGACACTCTGATCATGTGCCTTACCATACTTTTAACGAACGATAAA
Organism: Rhizophagus sp. LPA8_4_AMF; assembly: GCA_021464525.1. Lineage (NCBI taxonomy): Eukaryota > Fungi > Glomeromycota > Glomeromycetes > Glomerales > Glomeraceae > Rhizophagus > Rhizophagus sp. LPA8_4_AMF. Next base: position 7,153 of record JADRCO010002089.1, on the reverse strand, counting down.
CGTTTTTCGATCATATATTCCAATAAAAATTTGGCACTCGTTTCATTCTCTTTAGAAACGCAAATGACTAATTAAATCGATAATTTATTATAAATTATCTAAATTATCTAAAAATAGCAACGAATTCTAATTGAAATATAAAAGTGAATTTTGACCAGATTACTAGTAAAGTTAATGTAATATTTGAGTTTATTACGGTAATTATTGTTCTTCAGATTCTATGCATTATATCTTTATATAATTTACTAGGGGATATATTAAATATTAAGAGATAAAAAAAAAATAGAAAAACAAATAGATCTCTTAAGTAATTATTTTAACAATTTGCCATTGATAAAAAGAATCACATTATGAATTTTTATTATATTTAATTTTTTAATTTTTTGGATATCACATTTTAATGAAAAGAATCCCGGTTAGACAATATATATAAATTAAAAACTCTGGCTACATGTTATATGCCACTGCCTCGAATACTTCGAATATCTAGCCCATTCTAGAACCTTTCAAAAGCTGTATCTTCATTTTATATTTTTCTTGTCTTACTTTCCGTTTCAAAAATTAACATACGCCATAACTTCTTTACAAATAGCTCGGATTCCTCATCTAAAGTCTGCATATAATTTCAGGATTTAAAAAAATCAATGATTTAGCTTGTTAATTACTCTTTGATATTTAATGCAAATAGTAGTAATCAACATACCATCATCATTTCTTTGGTTAAGTCTTCAGCTGGCTTTTTATTACGTAAATGATCAATAACAAAAGAGACTAATTCATCTTCTTGTACGCCAAGATATTCAACAATTTTTTTACTTACAAAGGGCTGCAACTTTTTGCTAAGGATATTCTGTTGTGAAATAATTATTATTTATGTTAATAAAATGTTAATAAAACCAAAATTTTTTTTTAAAAAAGGAAGAAAATTATGAACCACATGTGAAACTTACCTCATCTAATTCCTCCCATTTAACATTCCAATTCCAAAGTCCTTCTTTATCCGTTGGTATAGTTGCTACTAATTCTTTAATTTTCTTTTTCCTTTCTTCGGTTTTGTTTTCATCGTCCTCATTATCACTATATTCCAAAGGAACTAAAATTCGACGTTTACGTTTTGATTCAATACCTTCTTCATCGTCAAATTCCTCATCTTCAGCTGGGGCCATTAATGCTGCGCGACGTTTTGATGAAAGATTAAGAGTTAATTTTGGTTTAACGCTATTATTTTGTAAAGCACCATTTGTGGCAAGCGTTAAAATTTCTTTTTCATTATTTAATTCTGCTTCCATAGCTTCTTCACGCTGTTTTCTTTCTTCTTCAAGCGTCTGTAATCGATGATTCTCAAGCTCAATTTCCTGCTGCTCTCGCAACCTATCTGCCTCATCCATAGCCAATTCACGTGCTCTGAACTGTTGTCGATGAAACCACCAACGAGATCTACATAAATTATAAAAAAGTTAGAAATATTAATTTCTCCGTTAAATTGATTACAAGATGAATGTGATATACCTATCTTTGTAATATTCTTCTTGACCTCTTTCAGCTTCAATGTCATCGTCCCATTCCGCTAACTTTCTCGCCATTATTTCCCGATCTCGAATTTGTTTTTCTCTAATATCTAAATCTCGTTCTGCTTCACGTTCACGATTTGTTGCCATTGTTTCTTCTCTATGTTGCCATCGTCTTTCTCTCTAATATAAGATAATTATCATTAAAATCAATATATATAATCCAAAACCAAAATTTTAAATAGTTTAATATACCTCTTTAAAAGCCATTTCCATTTCAGTTTTTCTTTTAGCTTGTCTGCGTTGTTCCTCTTCTTCATCGTCTAAAATATAAGATTCGCGTCTTGATTCTCTTGCAGGAACAAAATTTACTGGTTGATGATAATGTCCATATTGCCGATCTCGATCTCTATCACGATCTCGCTCTCTTTCTCTCTCACGTTCTCTCTCTCTATTTTCTCTTCCATGTGAACGTTCTCTTTCTTTTTCAGCTTTAGCTCTACGATTTGCTCGTTCTTCCTCTTCTCTCTGACGCTCTCGTTCTCTTGCTGCAGCACGTTCTCGAAAGAATGCTATTTCTCGGTAAATAAGATCCTTTTGATCTGGAGGAAGATCAGCCGGTAAATCTGTGTCATCATCCTTTTCTCCATGTTCTGTTTTTATTTCTGTAGCTGGTGATGTTCGAAGAGCTAGTTTATTGTCATGCTGAGAATTTATTGGTAACAGATCAATTCTATCCTGTGGTTTAGTCATGTCTTCAACAACGATTATAACTGATAACAAGGCATTTTTGTCTAACTCTGTATCATGCTGAAAGACAATAATTGACATCAATTACGATAGCTAAAAAAAAGGAAGAAAAATTTTATTTCTATAGTTTAATACAGACCACCGTTCTTGGCCTTGAAGCCTCATATTGATCGAGATATTTTCTTGTATTCTCATCGGCTTTAACCTATAATATACGTGGATAAAACGTTATTTAGACGAAGAATTAGGATCAAAAAATAATTTATCAAGAAATAATTGCTTACTATTAATTTTTTGCCATTAGCACCTTCCTCCAAAGCAGGAAGAACAACTCCCTTATCTTTTTTATCATCACCCGAACCTTCACCACCAAGTACACGCAAAGCACGCAGTACACTATCAGCATCAGCATATTCCGCAAATCCAAAACCCTTTGGATTTCCGGATTGGTCTTTAACTCGTTTCCAAGATTTTAATGTACCACAAGTCTTTGCAATCGCCAGATAAGCAAATCAAAAAAAAAAACCAAAAATAAATTGTCAGCTAAAGTATTTGATAAAATCACACCTGAAGATGTTCATGCGCCCAACTAGCGCATTAAGCTTTCAAGACTAAGATAAATTCGAAAGCTATCTGGGAAAAAAAATTTTTAGCATCCAAAATAATATGCGTTTTAGGTCGTAAGAAAATTATACAAAAGTTTTTTCTTAATCGCACCTCCAAATATTTACGCCTTCTTTTATAAGCTCCAAGGTTCATAAGAATCCAATTTGATAATATAGTGTTCATTAAAATCTCCATCCCTTCGATTGGAAAATCATCGTCAACTTGTTGACAAGTATCGATATATAGCATTCATTTGCCCACCAAAAAAATTAAATAATTGATCACTACCTTGAGAATTTTTTCCATCCAATCATCAGTCACTCCCGGCGATATCCCTCCAATGAAAAGAGTTGTCAATTTTTCTACTTCAGAACCTGGGGCTGCCATTGGTGATATACCACCCAAAGGTATACCATAACCTGGTCTAGGAGCCATATAGGCTGTACGTTGTGTGGGAGTACCGGAAGTGTAGCTGCCCCGCGAGGTTTGTCCATAGGTAGGAGGACCGCCTGGTGGAGTAAAAGGTGGTCGTTCGTAAGGAGCTCGATATTGAGCTATGAAATAACAGTAAGTAAAACATTTAAATATAAATATAAATGAAGAATCAGAACGGGAACTCTACCATAATGTCCTGGGCGGTAAGGATCCATTGAGTTATATATTTCGTAACAGTTAATTAACACAAATAAATCTATAAAAACTTTTTTAAAAATCTTTATAATTTTGAGTTTGTTTATATAGGATTTCTGTTGAGTCACGTAGTACAAGTTTCAATTAGTCCATATATTAATAATCCCGTGATTAAATGTAACATCGAAAGATTTGGTCACGTTTGACGCTAACTTTTTTGTGTCCGTACACAACATATTTAAACATGGTTAGCATTAAATATCGATTCTGATATCTTAAAATTGCAAATTTAATAATTTGACGTGCTTTTCCCATCTATTTTTTTTAAAAAAATAGTGAATAAAATAAATTTCATAATGGAATATTTTCTTTACATCTTAGCTTGATTTTTCTTTTTCTAATGTTGATAAATAGAGCATAAATTTCCTTGTATCATTTCTTCAATTACTGGCATGGGGTTTTCGAATTTTTCTTCTCTTATTTCTTTATTCCAAACTGAAAAAATAGTTCCTAAAAGAGATAGCAAATGTGTTTTTTAAAAGTAAAATATGATAAAATAACTTAAATAAGAATATACCATTTAACTTTGATAATACATTTAAAAAATGCTTCAACAACGTCTTCAATTGGTGACCACCAATGATCAGAAACTCCAACTACACCAGCTGTCATTCCAGTTCCTGATAGAGACTTTATTAAATACTGTAAATTACCTATAAATTTAAATATAAAATTTAAAATTATACTTACTGGTGACACTTGGACATACAGCATTAATAGTAATATTGTGTAATTCGCTAACTTGTGCCATGGATCTCTCAAACTAATGACCTAAAACAAAAGAAATTGTTTAAGCAAAGAAAAAAAATTTTTTAAATAAAATTTAAAATTTACGTTTTACGCACTCCAGCTTTAGTGGCACTGTAAACACCAAAAGTAAACATCGGATGTATTGCCGTGATTGAAGCCGTGTTAATTATAACCTTGTGGATTATTTTGTTCTAAATATTGAAATGCAAGTTTCGTTCCTATAATAAAAGAAATATTTATAATCATCTAATAGTTTCAAGGATAAATAAATGAATTTTTTTTACCATAAATTACACCCATAAGATATATTTCCATAAGTTTGCTAAAGTGTGTTGGTTCTTCTAGTGAATCTTCTAACATTCCATTTTCAAAACTTACATCAATTTGCCCAAATGTTTGTTTAGTATTATCAAATAAGCTTATTAGTTCATTCCACTTGCTTACATCGGTTTTATGAAAAATTGCAATAATTTCTAACTTAATAATAAAAATATATATATATATTATTAATTACTGATAAATGGATATGATATTACGTTTTTTTTCTTACTTTGCGTTAAATTCTTTGGCAATTTTCTCGCCGGTGTCTTCATTAACATCAGCGATAACAACGTTTCCTCTAAAAATAAGTTTCACTAAGTTTCGTGATTTATAATTATAATTTTGTAGAATCGAAATTTATAATAAAAGTAAGCATATTACATTTACCTTTCATTGGCTAAACGTGTCGCAATTGCTAAATAGTTTATCAGATAAATAACAAAGATTATAAAATCATGATGAGATTCATAATCCTTTTTTTTTTGTCTTTTAAGAATACATACCGTAACCAATTCCTGAGGACGCACCAAATTTCTTAATAAATTTATAGGAATCCCAATTTTGGAATAAATTAAATAAATTACCAATAATAATAGCAACTTTTCCTTTGACTTGTTGAGTAGTTATTACGAAAAAAAAATAGGAAAGAAAATATCGCAATGATGTAATTCCGATGTTTGTTTATTTGTTCCTTTTAGGTTCATCAATTTTAGTCGAAAGTTTCCGGATTAATGATCATCCGGATATATACAGTAAGTCATGCATCTAGTGATTGACTCACCGTAATATTTGAAATTACTTTTTTCAAATCCATTAAGAAATCAAATTGTACTTTAAACTATTATGAATTTACTTTAAGGAAGAATAATTCCTTTCTAATAATATTTTTTCTCTTTTTTACGTCGGAGTCTTGATCTCTGCGAGAACGTTACAGTAATAAAAAAAAATTTTTCTTTTACTATTATAAGGGGTAAAATGTTTCAGATCTGACGGATGATCCTTCATCCAATTTCCGACGGATGATGGCTTTTATATATTGAATTAACTAAATTTAGTTAGACAGATGAATCGGGTTTATCCATTTCGAATTTGTCCTTGATATCAGATGGATGACACGGATTGATGTAGGAGCATATAAATAAGTTGAACTTTTTCAATGCATAATTGATGAAATCACCTTTTTACCATACGAATATCAGAAAATTTTTAAATCTCTAAATTAATAAATATTGAACAGTCAAACTTTTTTTTTAAAAAAAATCGATAATTCTATAAATTTTTATATATATTGAGAGACGAATTATTCTCAACTTATTTTGCTGTATTCATAAAGCTCGCACGGTTAATAACATTTTTCATTTCATGTCATAACTTATATTCTTAAATCTGTATTTACCGTACATTTTCTTTTATACATATGACAGACATATCCCATTTTTTTTTCTCACATAATCAGGTTCAAAAATCCGTCAATTTAAAATATTGTAAATAAAATAACTATACAGATAAAATGACTTGTACATTAAGAATATTGCGGTAAGGAGTACCTATATGAAAAACATTTCGCTAAGTTATTTTTTGTTTTACAAGAAAAAAAATTATATAAAAATATTTCTTTTTTTTAACAAAACACACATTTTATATTAAGTACAAAGTCCAGACGTGAATTCCAGCCAATTCTTCTTAATATTAATTACAATAACTGCTATTGTTACATCCTCACCAATGGACTATCGAATGAGTAAAAAAAAAATATAATACCGAACATACAATATATTTAGTTATGGTAATGGTGAGTTTCAAAATATTTTTTTTATAGAAAATAATTTCTTAATTAATTTATTTTTTAATTCTTAACTGTAGTCAGGTAAGACGAAAGGGAATGGCGTATAATTTTAATTTTGGCCAGTTTATTTATTTTATTACTTGAGTAGGGATGCCAATACACCACTCCTTTACATATCATTCGGATAATACCTATATAACAGATACTAGCGATGTAATTCCACGTAAAATTCACTATGAACGGATGATTAAACGGTCAAATCTTGACAGATATTAGTCCAATTATTTAAAACTTATACGAAACTGCATACCAAATTAGGTTACTAAATTTCGAAAATGACGAAATCCTTATCCAGTTGCGGAAGATAAAAGATCACTTATTTGTGAATATAAAAGATACTTTGTAAAGCAATTTAATTCTTTTAAAAAAAAAGAAATTGGTACAAATTATAAAGAAAACAATCGAAATTTTTCAAAAATTTACGATTTATAAAAGAAAAGAAATGAGAAAATAAAATGAAATTGAAGAGAATAAAAATGAAATTGAAGGGGATGAGGTTAATAATTTATGACTTTATGACAACTACTGTATATATGTAATTTTTTTTTTTATAAATAATATTCTATAATTTATAATAATGCGATGTCATGCTTTGAAATAATGCGAAATAAGTGAGAATGAATAATGCTTGATAAAAAGTTTCTAATATACAAAACATGATGATGAATAAACTAGCTTAAAT
>JADRCO010002088.1:0-15265 GCA_021464525.1 Rhizophagus sp. LPA8_4_AMF | reverse complement strand
GTTGGGATTTAAATCCTTCCAATAGACCAACCATAATAATGCTTGAAAATATTATTTCTGAATGGATTAGATGTATTAATAAATATTATGAAGTAAACAGGGATGTAAATTATAGATTAATAGTACCTAGTATTGATAATCAATTAAAAAATGATATGGAAGAATTTGTAGAAGCAGACATGCAAAAACAAGCAAACACTTCTATTATACAATATCATCCACAAGCATATTATACAAGTCGCAAACTTACTGAAATTTTAGTTCAAGAAGAGTCTCAGGGTTTTGATTGTATGATTGAAGATTACTAAGATTGAAGATTACTAATTCTATTATTTATTCCTCATATGTTGGATTATATAACAATGATTACATAGAAAGCATTATTATGCTGTGCTTTTATTTATAGTTTTTACAATAAAGTAAAAAGATTAAATATAGTTGAAATACAAGTATGATAATGATTGAAATAATGGTTATATATATCTTTATTTTTTTTAGAAAATTTAATATCCGAATTCATACTTTGAAAATTTACTAATATGATTTTCTTAGATTAATATCATAATCAATATTTCTCATAAATTATAATAGTAACTGAACACCTTAAATATTGAGGTTGGACTTTCTGAAACAACTTATATTATTACTTTTTAATCCCTTTTCTGACTGAGATTGATAAATTACTTATATTATAAATAAAGAGATTAATAGTGAATTAATGATTATGAATCAAGATTTCTATATAACTTTTTAATTCCTAGTTTTCTGAAAATACATCAAATACTTTATAATTATTTGGCTAAATTGTAATATCATATATTAAAACTAATTAAATTTATTCCTTATCTATCATTATCATGTTTTTTAATAGTATGTTTTTGTATTTGTAATAATGCATTTATTATCAAAAATTTACGTTTCTCAAATTTTCATAAAATTGACGTAATTCTGGCAAAATTTCATAGTGCCAGCCGAAATTAAAATTTCTTTTAATTTAACCTGAAATTTAATAAAAAAATATCACTAATTTAAGTAAATATGATGTCAAAGTTTATTATACTAACTTTACTTTTTAATAAGAAAAAAATTTTATATATATAATCTTATCCAGATTTTGGTTTCTATCTGGATTAGGGATGGTAATGGTCACGGTCTTCTGACCAACCGTTGACCGATGGTTTGACCAACCATTTGACCGACCGGCCTGACCGATCCTTTAACCAACCATTTCGCAACTTTTTTATTAAAAAAAGTGTAAAAACGTTTTTTTATGAAATTATTACTAAAAAACGTTTTCGCAACGTTCTTTTGTTAAACCAATTAAAAACGTTTGCAAAAACATTTCTTTTTTATGAAATATTTAATAAAAAACAGTTTCGCAACTTTTTTTATAAAAACGTTGCGAAACATTTTTTTTTAAATGGTTTAATTAAAAAAAAAAATTTCACTTTTTTTTAATTATTTTGATGTGTCAGTCAGGCGGTCGGTCAAACGGTCAGCCATAACGGTTGGTCGGAACGGTTGGTCAGTCAAAGGTTCTTGACCGGTTATGACCAACCGATGACCGACCATGACCGACCGTTGCCATCCCTAATCCGGATTTATATCTGAATTGGATAATCCAGATTAAACCGGATAATTTTTTAATTTATCCAGATAACAGTTTTTATCCAGATCGTAACACTAGTTATAACACCATCAACCGGCTTTAAATAATAAAAAAGCAACAATGCCATGAATAAATAAAATAATCATCACATTTCTAACAACGATCGATTACATTTAATTAATTATCTACGATAGGAATGCTTCATAAAGTACCTCCTCAGTCAACTGTATATAATTTCCTCATCACAATCATTTTAAAGGGTTATTATAAATTAATCAATTATATGTTTCTATGGTATTGGAATACATTTCACGTCTCATGATATTATTGGCATAAATAAATTGGATAATATTTGTATTATTTAATATAATGGAATGGTGCAATATTAAAAATTTTTGATGCTGTATAAAACAAAGTATTAAAATTTTATTATATAAACTAACACCACATAATTCATATAAGTTCAGAATGAGAAAAATATATTTCATGAATAAAGTAATAAAGACCCTACTATAATTTTTTTATAAATACTTCAATATAAAAATAAAGCTGTAAGAAAATAAAACATCTAGGATTAATCTCATATTCCCAAAAGATACAAACATGTAATATTCGCCAATACTAATTTTAGCAAAACGAATACAAAATTTGTTATTTAAAAGCATCCTATTTAACGTTAATTTTAAGTGTAATTAGTAATATTACAAAAATTTTTATACATATGGCTGGCTGGGTACCCATATGGTTAGATCCATTCAAAATCTTTGCAATCCAATCCATTGTTAAATTTTTTAATTACACCTTTTGTTTTATATTCTTCTATTAAATCTATCAAATCAACTATATTTTCTAATTTTTTGATGAATTGCAAATACAAAGGATGTCTACCTTTCCAATTATCAAAAAATAATTTCAAAGATTCTAATTTAACTGGTCTATACCTAAATTTAAATTTAAATTTATATAAACTATTTGGTGATGAATTAGCTAATATTTTGAAAAGATTATCCATATCAAATACATCTTCCATATTATTAATAAGAATAAATAATCCACATAAGAAATTACAATTAATTAATAAATTTTTTAATTCTAAAATATTACTATATCTAAAAACTATTTTAAGATATTTGAGATTTGGACAATATTGATATATAGCTTGAATAATTCTTTTATTATTAATCTCATTATGACTTATACCATCAATTCTTATTTCTGTAAGAAATCCATTTGTATTTTCAATTAATCTTTCTAATACATTGATTGGAATACCTTTTGCTTTTAACACTTGTAAAAAAGGTAAAGATAAATTCTTTATATAATCTGATGTCATACGATAATTAAGTAATTCCAAACTTTTTATATTTATAAAAAAAGAAAGAACTTTTATTACATTATTGTTATCAACAAAAAGTTTCACTGCTCTAATTGATCTACAAATATCCGTTAATCCAACCAAAATATTCTCATTTATGCTAGTTTGACAAAAAAGATATTCAAGTTCTGAAAAGCATTGATCAGCTCCAGGAATAAGATGCATTTGACAATCAAATTGTTTAGGTATATAAAGATGAGTAAATTTTGTATTTTTATTAATAAAAAGGTTGAATATTTCATATTGAACATCCATTGATTTTTTGGAATTTTCGTATCTATTATTAATCATCCTTTTTATTGCGTTTAAATTTAAATGTCTACAAAAACTAATATAATCAAATAAAGGTTTTTGATATGAATTTGTTAAAAAATTAATGTCTTTATTTCTTAAATTATTTTTTGATTCATCTGATAAATGTAACATTATTACATTTAATAATAATTCCTCCTTTTGACATTTCCAAGGATTTCTCCATAAAATTGGAACAATTATTTCACACCAAGTTTTATTAACCAAAAGACATGAATAAAGTGTCTTATTATCATTTTGTAATTCTTCGAATACTAAATAAAGAACATCCCTGTTTAATTTAAACATTTTTTTAATTTTTTTTTTTTTAAAAAAAAAAAAAATTTGCATGGGCGTTACGGTATTTATTTTTCTTTGTGCGGTGCTGATTATTTGTGATTGTTGTACATCCACTCGTTATGTACCACAAAATATAAATAACAGTAAGTTCATATGATGATTGATGATCGACACCCTCGACATGTGTACGAATTAATTTGGCCAATATTTTGATTTGTAAATCTTGATTATAATTTTGGAGAAGTTAAATAAACTTACCGGTAATTAAAAAAACATATTAATAATCCCACATTCCAAAGTTCTTTACATTTGTTATGACATGTACGCATATTTATTTTACATTTGCATTGCATATTATTTTTTTGGAAAACTAGGATAATGAATCTTAAATTATTTTACTATGTAAGTAAAATAAAGAACGTTTATCGATTAGATCACATGGCTATATATGAACTACAATTACGTAAAAGCGTAACAAATTAAATCATGTACAACACCTTGTACAACATTACCACAAATATAAATACGACATATTACGTATTACAAATCGTGATGATCATTTTTGCACACTCACTCTAAATAAAAATTTTTTTTAATAAAAAAAAAATAAAAAAAAATGTTAACGTTAAACAAGGATGTTCTTTATTTAATATTTGAAGAACTTCAATATGATGAAAAGACTCTTCGTTCATGTATTTTTGTTAATAAAACTTGGTGTGAAACAAGTATTCCAATTTTATGGAGAGATCCTTGGAAATCCTTAAAGAGAGATAAAGAAAAATCATTAATAAACATAATGATTTCACATTTATCAGAGGATTCAAGAAATATTTTAAAAAAACGTAAATTATTAAAAAAATCATATCGTCATCAAAAACCTTTATTTAATTATATAAGTTTTTGTAGACATTTGAATTTATATGTAATTCAAAGGATTATTTTTAATAATTATAATAAATTTAAGAAATCAAAAATATCGATTATTCAAAAAGAAATATTTAATTTATTAATTAATGAGAATACGAAAATTACACATCTTTATATACCTAATAAATTTGAATATCAAATAAATCTTATTCCTGGAATTAAACGTTGCTTTTCAAAAATTGAATTCCTACGTTGTAATACTAGTATAAATGATAAGGTTTTGGATGGAATATCTTTCGTAAATTTGAAAATATTGGAATTGGATAATGATTATTATAGAATCTTGACTGGAAATTATTTAGAGAATTTATCTTTACATTGTTTACAAATTTTAACAGCGAGTCGTGTACCAATAATTACTTTAACAAATCTAATTGAAAACACTAATGGTCATCTTATTGAAATAAAAATTGAATACGTAAGTCATGATACTATTAGTAATAAAAGAATTATTCAGGTTATTTATCAAAATTGTCCAAATCTTAAATATCTTAAATTATTATTTAGAAATAGTAATATTATAGAATTGAAAAATTTATTAATTAATTGTCAATATTTAGATGGTTTGTTTATTATTGGTAGTACAGTTGATGTATTTGATTGGGATAAATTATTTGAAACATTAACTAAATCTTCACCCATTAATTTGTTTAAATTTAAAATTTATTCTTATTTACCTCCAAAATTAGATTCTTTAAAATTATTTTTTGATAATTGGAAAAATAGACATCCTATGTTATTACAAGTAAGTCGAATGAAAGATACAAAAGATTTGGTAGAAAAATATCAAGAGGAGGGAATAATTAAAAAGTACAAAAATTGTTTGTACGGTAAAGATTTTGAATGGATTTAAAATTTTAAATGAAATTATTTTAATGGAATTTTTTATTTTTTTTGTTATCGAATATTTTAAAATTTTTTTGTATTAAATAATTTAATAATAATTCTTGCCAAATTATCTTAAAATATTTTTTTCGTGTCTCTGAATATTTTTTCGTGTAACATTCTTAAAAATTGGATCAATAAAGAGTTAATTTTATTAGTAAGGTTCGAGCGATCATAAATGGCAGGTCGGTGTGCCGTTCTCAAAAAAAAGTAAAAGAACGTTCCAATCTCAAGCTGTAAGATACAATAAAGTTTTATTCACTAAATTTAATTATGGGAACGCTTGTGCTCAGCGGATCAGCTGATACAGAAGACACACGGACTAAAGATATAAAATTTCTTTTTAAACAATTTAAAGGGCACTCCTTTTAAGTTAAAAATGTCTTTATTTATCAATCATTATGAAAAAATAATAATAATAATAAATGAATGAATGACTTTTACATATATATTTATGAAATGAATGTTTTTTTATGTGAAAAAATGAAAAAAATGTAAATAATAAGTAACGCACTTTTTAACAATTAGACTAAATTTATGTATTAAGTTATTCTAACTAAAAAATTTATTGAATGGCGATCTTCTTTCCGGAGGGAGCAGTTTTGGGAAGTTTCAATTCAAGAAGACCATTCTCAAACTTGGCCGTGATATCATCTGCTTTTACATTTGGAGGTAATGAGATACTACGGGAGAATGAACCATAGGAACGTTCTTGAATATGGGTACTTCCTTTTTCAAACTTTTGGTCTTTTTTGGTTTCACCAGAAATTATAAGAGTGTTGTCCCGAACATCAACGTTAATTTGATCTTTATTCAATCCCTACAAATTATAATGTTAATATATGAAACTAAAAGACTTAAAGAAGTTTTGTAAAAAAAAGTAGTTTAAATACATACTGGTAATTCCGTATTGACAAGAATTTCATTATCAGTTTCGTGAACGTCCATTAACGGGACGAAGGTATTATTCACACGGTTAGAACGAGTACCACCACGTCTAGCTACGTTCAGATCTTTAATGAAATCATCAAAAATACGGTTAACATCGCTTTCTAAATTCCAACTGTAAAGTGCCATTTTGTGTTTTGTTTGTTAGTTGATGTTTTGTTTGAATGTTTTTGTGAAAGTTTTTTTTTTTGATATTATTGTTGTTTATTTTGATGAAATTGTTGTCTTGCGAAAACGTCGAACTCGGGATGTATTTATACTTCCAAGAGATTTTTTTGCTAGGCATTTCTAGTTCTCCTGGAATTTTATTAGACAATGCAGTTATTGTTTTTACCAAGGAAAAAAACTTTTTCTCGAATTTTGTATTTCTGGAAATTTCAAGTAATTTCTATCACGTGATATATATCACGTGAAAATAAAAATCACGAAAGTTCTAGTACATTCACAGTGTAGTACGCGCACTTTTTGTAACCAAATAAAGTAATGAAAAAATTGCAAGATCTTACTTCTAATTAATATATAGCTTGAACTTGAACTTGATGTAAGTTAATTTCGTATTCCTCCGAAAATAAGCAATCCCGAAATTAGAACACTGGTCAGAATTATACTAATTTTGACTAGCTTTGGCCAGAATTATGTTCATGCTTATTTTCGGCACTCGTGTAACTCGATGACTCGAGAGCATGTGATTTATAATACGGGGAAAATCAAATGATAGTCGCAGAATTAAAATTAATTTTGGCCCGCATTATGATTTTGTTCGAGTTACTTTTCGAGTCAAAATCGTTTTGTACTCGAGCCCAAGGTCTAATGGAAGCATAAACTATAAAGGAATAGATTTTTTTGTAAAATTTTTAGTAAAAATCAATGATGATTTTTGATGACAAATTCAATCTCTACCTAGGGTTTAACGCTTGTTTTTCAAACTTGAGTTCCTTTTTATAATAACTAATATAAATGAGAATGTTACAGTTGGAACGCCAGAATTAACATTTAACAAAATGCGCCTATTCAATTAAAGAACTGATAAGACTTTTTATTGATGACAATTATATCAATTTATATTACAAAAATTTTGTAAATCACAGTTGAAGAGATAACTATTACAAATTTTAATTTTATTACAATTAATTTTAATTAATTTTTGATATATATCTTTAGGAATTTTCCCTTTATTAACAAAATTCAAATTAAGTATATATTCTTGGTCGTTGCTAAATAATTCTTTTAGTTGAAAGAAGTCTATATTTTAAAACTCTAAGTTTAGAAAGACGGTATACTTTTTATCGATACAATTACGAAGAAATGTTTGTAGATGTCTAACCCTTCCATCTATCGGTATCACTTAATCTAAATTCTAAAACAAATCCACTAAATTATTACCATTAAATCATTAAAAATAATATTAAACCTCTTAAATATTGATAATTAATTAGTTCCTCTAATAAAAATTATTCGTTTATTAAAGAAGGAAATCAAAATTGAAAGAAATCAAAATCAAATACATAAATATTAGTCGTTTCAAAGCACGTTAATTTATAAATTACTTAAAAAATGATAATTCTAAAAGAGATTAAATGATTTGTCAATTTGATAAATGACCTGAACAATTTTTATATCATATATTATCGGGTTACTAGACTGGAGCGAATCGAAAATTCTTAGAGTGGTGACATCCGCAGCATGAGTCAATGATTCAATGATTTCGCATGATTTACCTACCATATCACCATATTGTCGGTTTCGTCACATAAACTTGCAGTTAGTATAAGCGAAAATATTTTAATTGCTTTTCAAAAATATTCCGTCCGCGATAATTTCTTAAATCAGCTTAGTTATAATTTTTAATTTTTATTTAATATTTTCAAGCTCAACTACCTTTATGTCTCGAATCTTGAGTATAAAACAAACTTCAGATTATTTGGTAAACATACTGTAATTTGTCTGTTATTGTTCAGAAATATGCGAGATTCTAATGACCGATATTTTTATGAAACATCTAATATTGATTTAGTAATAACATTAATTCCTATTGGTCACCGCAGAATTTCTAATGGCCGATCAATTTATTTATTGGATGGGTGATATCGGTCTTTGACCGATATGTCTACAATATGTCTACTCCCTTCACTTATTCCCTCTACCAAATAAATAACTGATAACATTTATTGGATACCACGATTACTAATTTGAATATAATAATATTTTTTGGTATAAACCATTGCAACGAAAATCAAATGTATAAATGTAAATTCCTAGTTTTTTTTTTAATAAAAAAAAATCAACGATTCACACTATCACTGTTAATAATATCCCGTTCTTGATAATATAATATGCCAAATATTTATTATAAAATTTTAATTGATACAATTAAATTGAAAATTTTTAAAATAATAAAAACAAATGAAATGAATAAAATAAATATAAATATTCTTTAAAATAGGGAAAATAAAATCTGAATATTCAATTTATTGAATCATCTTCTTATCGATTTTATCATCTTAAAAAATAAGAAATATAATATTATTAGTATCTTTAAAATGTAATAAATTAAATAGAAAATTACGTTTATAAATTATAATAGTTACCGCTTAAATTTGAGTTATAGTTAATTCCAATATTTGAGAGCCGCGAACTAATAAAACAATAATATATTAATAATTTATATAATAAATAAATAAACAAGAAGTTAAATAAAAAATAATTTTATTACTTTCATCATTATTAATATACGAAGTAATAATTGATGAATTAACAGGCCTTGTTAGATTGTCAAATGTTAATTCTCTACTTGTATATACAGCATCAGGATCCGTTTCAAATGAAGTTGAAATGTTTGGTATTTCTTTATCAGCTTTTTCAAATTCTGCTTTGAGTACTTCTTTTATATTATCAAATTTTTCATACTCAGGACCATACCAATAACGATTAGTACTCATAGAATAACGCCAAATATTAATTATATCAAATAATTCTTGAGTTGTTGGTCTTTCATTTGGATTAGCATTCATACATTTATAAGCTAATTTTTTATAAAATTCAGGAGTTCCTCTTCCAAACTCTGGCCTAAGCCCATTACATATGGCTAATGCTAAATTAAAATCGTCTTTTATTGTAAAAAGGTGGTTTTCCGGAGGATAATTCAGCCATAATTACACCAAAACTGTAAACATCGGTAGATGTTGTATATGGTTCTCTGTTCAAGACTTCTGGAGCAATATATGGTAATACTCCATATACTTTATTATCTGAGTTTTGTTCGTTTGCTGGTCCACATAATCCAAAGTCTGAAATAGCAGCCTTAGGAAGTAACCCAAATTCATTATATTGTAAGACATTTCCACTATGTAAATCTTTATGAAAATATCCTATTTCATGTTCTGTATACAGCCCAAGTTAAGTGACATCCTAAATAACACTTCAACTTTATCTTCCCATAAGATACTGTTAAAGATTATGTTTCAGACTTCCATAATCGGCATATTGCAGAACCATCATAAAATCATTAGTTTCCGAGTTTTTTGTTAATCCATAAAAACATAAACCAACTATTTTATATAAGTTCCAATGTAAAAACAGCTATTTTTACGATAAGTTTAGATAAAAATAATTTTAATGATTCCTAATATTAAACAATAACTAAAGTAAATAGATTAGTATAATATAATAACTTACTTCGGTTATATATCTATCTGATATATTCCGTGATCCATTTAACTTTTTCAAAGCGACCTTTAGAGTTTTTATAGTATCGTTTCTTTTTCGAATTCCATTACTATCATGATAATACCATGATTTACCACCAGGCCATGTTGCTACTTCGGAAAATCCACCTTGATCAATTTTTTTTATATCTGTAAATTTATCAATTAGTATCCATTCAAGAAATAAAATCCATTGATGCCCAAAAAATTGGATAGGGAATTTAATCGTTTTTTATACGGAAAAAACCATATGAAAATCATATGATTAACGTATAATAAACGTATCATATGATCGGAATTTTCAGCAAAAAAGAACATACGGAAAAAGATACATGATACTGGAAAATACGTTTTTTATATGTAAATTATACGTTTTTTAGATAAGTGGTGCAGGTAAAAGTTACAATTAATATATATAATGTTCAAATTAATTTTTCAATAATAATAATTTATTAAAATTAAATGTATAAATAAGATATAATATAATTAAATTACAAAAAGTCCTATTCCAAACAAAATAATGGTACTATTTCTACTACTAAGTACTAACATTTCTTTAAAAAATCTGAAGTCACCCACCATATATTTCATCACACATATTTAATTTCAAAGTAGCCTATGAAAATACTTATTCTACAAAATAAACAAAAAAAAACATTAATACATTTCTTTGACGTGATTAAAAGCTTAACATCCCATTTAGTACTTACTAAATGTGTGTTCATCCAAGCCTCCAGATTCCAGAAGTCTGCTGACAATCTAAAACAGAAAAAGAAGCGTTAGAATGTTTCTTTAACTCAATCAGACTCACTACCTTACTTCCTACGTACCTGAAGTCTGGCAACCCTAAAATATATATTTATAAAAAAAAAATAAAATAATTATTTTTTAAAAAAGGTTTAATATCTCTAAGAAAATTAAACGAATAATAATTTTTTTTTAAAAAAAAAGGAGGTGGGCGGGAACAAAAAAATAAAACAAAAAAAATTACCATTTAACGAAAAGAAATATTTTTACAAAAAAGGGGAGGCGGGTGTAGAACAAAATAATAAAAACAAGAAAATAATTTTAAAAAAAAGGGTGACGCGGGTGGGAATAAAAAATAAAAAACATACTTTTTTTAAAAGGGGTAGCGGAAATCAAAAAAAAAAATTTTTTTTTTAAAAAAGATATTCAAAATAAAAGACAAAAAAATAAATAGAACGGAAATAAAAAAAAGTGGGTATAAATAAAAAATGGTGAAAACGTATCATAGGTTCATCACGTGATCACATGATATACGAAAATTTACCGTAGTAACACCAACAAGTTTATAATTAAAATTCTTCCCCCACGTGACCGGTGACATTTAATGGGAAGTGAAAAAAAATTTTTGGGAAGCAAAAAAAACCGTCCCTCAGATAAATAAATATAAACAATGAAAACGCGGCGAGGAGTGATGCCGGTGATGTATATTTTCAGGTCACGTGGGGAAGAAAATTTGTTGGTGATACTGGGGAAGATATATACGAAATGACAAAAAATTTTTCCGTATACATTCCGTATACATTAATTTTTTTAAAAAAACATTCGAAAATGAATTTAATATTAAATATACGGAATTGTTATACGAAATCGAAATATAAAAACATATGATAAACGTATACAAAACGTATCATTTCCGTCATGGATTTCTCCACATCCTATACACCATAATTCTTCATAATAAGGTTTATTACAATACGGACAATTTAAATTATTAAATTCGGTTCCCATTGGTTTATTTTTAAAATTTGCTTTACAAAAAAAGAAAATTTTTTTATTTAAAAAAGATTTTTTTTTTTTTACCGTATTTTTTTTTTAAAAAAAAAATAATCATAAAAAAAAATTTATTCAACGATGTTTTATAATGAAAACAATAGGCCTGTTCAATTCTGATTGTTCGAGTTTTTGATCAAAAATCCATTAACTAATCCTAACATGTGATCAAAATCGACAATTCTTATTTTTCGTATAATAAAAAAATTTTTTTTTTTACAAAATATAAATAAGCAATATCATTAAAGTTTATTAAAATTTTTAAAGGCGCATATTAAACTTTATTAGGTCCCAGATAGACATGTTAAAAAAAGCGATCATGGGTTCTACATTTTTCTTTGAACGGAAGTTCGGGTTGTTGATCAGGTTGCACCGAACGATTAGAATTGAACAGTCCAACTCAAAATAGATCATTTTTCTTCGGGCCATATTTCTTCCGATTCATTGATAATTTTGTACTTTGTATTACCTTTTTTTTTATCGATCTGCTTTTGTATGAAAAGTATGAAAGCTTTTTTGGTAAATATATAGTTCTTCGGTAATTATTATTGTTAAATTACTTAAAAAGATATAAACCAAGAGAAATTTAAAGTAGTTAAAAATTATTTATAAACTTGTCCCCTTTTTTAGATATCCATTCTTGATTTATATATTTTTTACTTTCCTCAAACTTATTTTGGGCATATTAAAATCAAAATTTAATAAATTTAATAAATTTGATTTTTTTTTTACGTACAAAAATCAGTCATGCGTTATATACGTCATACGATACTTCAACCGAATTATTTTGCCGGTTTACATATCTGATATGTTACTATTTTATTATATATAAAAAAAATTCTAATTGTCACTTCTTATTTGTCACTTATCCTAATAATTCTAATCCTTTTACCCTAATCCTAATATTAACCTAATTTTAAAAACCGGTATGTGAAGAGCGAGGCTATATACAGTAAGTTAATTGGCGTATTTGTCTAAATTTGCCTATCGTTTTTATTTCTTTTAAAAATTTGAAATCTATTTAATAGCTGCATTACAATAAAATCTTCAAAAAAAATTCGTCTATCTTAATTTTTTTTCAAGTTCTCTTTTTCTTTTTACAAATTCTAATTAAAAAAAAATTGAATTTTAGTATACCGTATTGCTATAAATAACGGAAGGTCTGTTCATCCTATTTTGTAAATAATTAATTCCATGTTATTGAAAAGTTATTAAGAAGTTAAGCCTATAATCAAACCAACAAAAAATCCAAATATATGTTTTAACATATAGTAAATATTACTAAGAGATAAAATATAAAAAATTATCTGTCTCAATTTAAATCATCAAGTCTGTATCTATTATAATACTTCATTATTAGTATCTTTTAAAAAATTTTGAAATAATATTAATAGTAACTCTAAATTCTCTAAATTGTATTGATCGGAACGATTTCCAAAAAATAAAATTTCAAAAATAAAATTTTAAAATAGAAAATATCTACTATATTTAGTATGTTTTAACTAAAACTAGAAATCCCGTTTATTAGTAATTTTCAGGCTATATTTTTTTCCGATGCAATGATCTGCACTAAGATTGTTTACGTTATCAAATTGTAATGTTAGACAAAGACGCCTTATTTTATTTATAATTCTGGACATATTTATTCCATATATACTGTATCTCAAGTTTGTCCTAAAAAATATTGTAATTTTAAAATAACAAAATTGCATTGGTTTTTAAATCATTGGAAGGGTCGAAAAATATTTGTATTCTATTGCTGAATGATAGTGTTTATAATTAAAATATTATATTAAAATTAGATAAAATGATAAAATTTGTCATTGAGAAATATATAAATGAAGGTGTAATTAAGAAATTTCAAAAATTGTAATTTTAATGATTTTATTAAAGTATTATTATTAATTATTTTTATTAATTTATTGTAACTATTGACATTCATTTTTAGAAAAATAGATATTTATATTTAACACTTTATATATTATGTCTAGAAAATCTATATAAAAAATTTTTTTTAATACTATTAATGAATTTGATGTAAGTATAACACAATTTTAGAATCTACAATAATTATGTATCATCAAATTTCTGAATCAGAGGAAATTACTACTAAACGTAATTAATCAAGAATAACCAAAAAATCCAAAGCGAAATATTTGTTAAATACTTTAATTTCGTAAAAACTTTAAGATTATAAGAAACAGCATTTTTATCAACATTAGGCCTGTTCATTCTGATTGATCGGATATTTGCTTGGATTTAAGTTGATAATTATTGGGTGACGAAATAATGCAACTTGATCAGTGGCCCGATTTTACCGATACACAAGAAAGTAGAATTTTTGATCACAATTTAAAAATAAGCAAAAAGAACGTTGTTAATTGTGTTAATTGGTCATTGTTAGAAATTTTTTACGATCAGTAATCAACCAACTCTATTATAATTTTGATGACATGTTTGGATTGGTTAACAGATTTTGTGATCAAAAAACCCGAACAATCAGAAATGAACAGGCCTATTTGCTTGTAAGCATATGATATAAATTGAATATTTAACTTATTTTATTTAAACTAGCCCAATTTTTTTTTTTTATTAGAACTTATTGATTGACATAATTGGAATTTATCAGCGCAGATCAGTGGGTGTATCGGAAATTATACGGCCCGAAAAAAAGTAAATGATTACTTTTTTTATTGTTGTACCTTCTACTTTTGGTTAAATTATTCCTTTTTAGAAACTCATTCATGACATATTCAATAAATATAAATTGTCTAAAAATTCGTTTAAAAAAAAATAAAAATTTTTTCTGTCCTAAAATAATCAAATGGAAACCAAATTTAGTAAATCAAATATTTCAGATAAAGATACGGATACAGTAGACACTAAAAATTGTCCATACTGCAATAGGCCTTTTACTGAAAAAGTATGGTGTAAAGAATGTATTAATTCTTTAGAAAAATTGGCAGAAAATGGTGATGAAGAAGCAATGTTTAGTTTAGCTAATAGCTATTATGATGGGGAAGGAACAGAAAAGAATTTAAAAAAAGCCTTTCATTGGTATCAAAAAGCCGCAGAAAAAGATCATATTGATGCAATGTATGGTTTAGGCAATCACTATTATAATGGAATAGGAACAGTAGGAGCAGAAAGGAATTTTGAAAAAGCCTTTTATTGGTATCAAAAAGCAGCAGAAAATGATAATGAAGAAGCAATGTATAAATTAGCCATATGTTATTATAATGGAGAAGGAACAGAAATGGATTTTGAAAAGTTTTTTTATTGGTGTCAAAAAGCAGCAGAAAAAGACCATACCAATGCAATGTTTAGTTTATCCTTAGTATATCATAAAAATGAAAAAAAGGAAAAAGCCTTTCATTGGTGTCAAAAAGCAGCAGAAAATGGTAAAGAAGAAGCAATGTATAATTTAGC
>JADRCO010002087.1:0-15267 GCA_021464525.1 Rhizophagus sp. LPA8_4_AMF | reverse complement strand
TATAAATATGTAATCTAAACGTTACAGTCACACAGATATAAATTGTAGTCTAAACGTTACGGGTACACAGGTATAAATTCGTAGTATAAACGTTACGGTTGCACAATGAAAATAATTATTATATAGTAGATTTATTAGAAAGTATGGATAACGGTAACACAAAATATTTTATTTACTATTTAAAAAAAGCAAACTTTATTATTTTGTTACTAATTAAACTTAAATAGTTAAATTGTATAAATAATAAAGTGATAGTTAAATATGGTTTTACTTAGTTCATATTTTTAAATCATTCCTTTTGAGACCCGAATATAAATATAAAGCTTGTAGTATAAATAGTAATATTATTAAATAAATTTATTTCACAAATCTCATCCTTTTGATTCATCCTTTTACATTTTAAGTGAAACTGATTATTTAATATATGTTCATCACGGATTTTAACTTCAGAAAGTTCATGTTCGATAAGCCTTATTCAATCATCATGGCTGAAGTTTAATCTATCAGTTGAAGGTTTTCAAATTTAAAATCAAATCATGTATAATCACTATTAAATAAACTTAGTTGCGTAGTATAAAAATTTCTTTTCTTGAAATATTTCATTTGTACGATACATTTACTTTTATTGGCACTTTAAATGTTTAATTTTAGCTCATAGTATTATAAAAAGTTAAAGGAATTTGACGATAATTTATTTATTTCGTTAAATATTTTTGCATTATATGTATACCCAGAAACTTCCAGTCAGCGGATGATTTATTGTAACAATACATTTATAAATTTCTTCATTTATTAAACAAAATACTATTGATCTGTCCTATTTGTGCAACATTTTTGAGCTAATAGTTTTTATTGTAATAAACTAACACGAATGATCTTTAACTTCTTTTAATGATCGGTATTCGGTAATCAAGTTGAAAACATTTCATACTGTAAAATGGAGGTCTTCTTTATTACGGAATGTAGTACATATGTTAAAAATTTGACAAAAATCATAATGGTGAATTTTGAGTCATTTATTATATATTTATCTTACAAAATATTATAGGTCCCCGGAAAGGTCTCATATAGGTGGGTGCAGCCAAAAAACTTACTATTAGCTCTAAGCATCTTTTAGGGCCGCAATTACAATAATGCCAGCCAGTATCTAAAAAAGAAATAATTTCCTGACTGGGAATTGGATGATCGGTTACCTGAAACTATAACAATCAAAATGATAAATTTGGGATCAAATTTTTTTGTGTATAGAAAATATAGAAATAAAAAAAAATTTATTGCAGCCAACTTAAAATTTGCAAACATTTTTGTAAAATGATGATGATCAAAAAAAATTCGAATTTTCGATAATAAATAAAAATAAAATTATTTTAAATTATTTTATTTAATTTATTGACGTATAATCGACCATTATATTAGTTCATTCAATTTAAATTCGTGATTAATTAAATTAAATTTGATCTTCAAAGCTCTTCTAAAATAAAATAATTTTTTTTTAAAAAAAAAAAAAAAAATTAAAAGTATTATCATACTTTTAATTTTGTAATTAATATAAATGAATAAAAAAAAAAAGTATTATATTTCTTATACTTGAATTTGGAACATATGAGGAATTTGTACAATGTTTAATTTTTTAAAAAAAATAAAAAGTTTCAACGTATTTTACGAGCAAACTCATTTGAGCTGCTACCATTTATGCACTTGTATGACCGATAGGCTTATTTCCAATAATGTATATTGTTAAATTTCAAAAAAAAGATCAAAAATATAATTCCAACTTATAAATCATAATAGATTCGAATAAAATTAGGTGTCCATTCATTCGGATATCAGATGATGTAAAAAAATTTCGTTCGTCGTTCGTACACCAAACATCACGTGAGTGGCAGAGTAAATATTTACTCTTCACAAAGATCACACTGTTAAAGATATGAGCAATATCAAATAATCTTTATTATTCTTTCATAGTATAAAAGCTATTTCTAAATAAAAAAATGTACAACCATCAGAATCATCAAAATATTTTTGATCAATATTCCACGAAACTATTATACATTTACAGATAGTGCATATGAAATATTTATGCCAATTTCCCATAATGTGTAATTGATAACATAAAATATATTGATTTTGATTTTTTTTGGACCTGAATGGTGATTCTATTGGCAGTCCTGAACTTGAGAGTAAAGTCACTTTACGTGGCTTTTGAATAAACTTGTGATATTACTTAATGATTCATATCTATACAAAAATGTTATGAATGCACTAAAGCGCGGACAAACATCTTTTATAATAAAATAACTTACTTTAAATTTCTTTACTACTTCAATAATATTTCTAATTTGAGATAGACTCATTCCGGAATCTGGTATAACAAAAGCGTTATACTCGTCAACAATGTAAATGTCTTCGACCAAATGCATACTCACTATTTTGATGAAAAAGCACCGATCTTGTATCAACACTTACCATATACAAGAATAGAAAACGATTGCGGATTGAAGGTTTTCCGATCAGATTGGTGACAAAATGACAAGAATTATAAATTTACCTTCCAATAATTACTCTAAATCTTCATTTTTGTCTGATGTAATGGTGGTAAATGCATTACCCACTACCTAAACAAATCCAACTTCGACTTCTACACCAATTACGTTCATGCATAGAATACCATCGTGTTTATCCTCAAGTTTCCCACGTTCATTTTCTGATTTAGAAAGATCATGTTGTCATTTCCACGAATTATTCTTGATTTCTCCACTAGTTCATCATCAACAATTAAAATAATTATAAATGGCAATTTTCAATAAAAATATTTACGTTTTTATCCATATTGCATCTTCACGTCATAAAAAATATATGACCTAGTCATTTGACCATTCAAAGGATTTGCCTAATCCTTTGTCATAATCATAAATAATTTGGAATTTGCCATTTGGGTCATTTGTGAATTGTGAAATGACAAATGCCAAATGGTTTAGGATTATGACAAATGATACAAATTATTTGTCATTTGGTCATTTGTTCATTATAATTCTGAAAGATTATTGGACAATTCCTAATTACAGAATCACATTATTTGTGAAAAATACCAAGTATACAATTCAAATTTCAAATACTAGTAAAGAAATAAATAATCTTGTTTTACCTATGTAACAAAAAAATTTTTTTCATAGATTTTCACATCACGTAATTATAATTTATATTTAATGAAAGAAAATTTAAAATTTTCATTTGCTTTTCCAAATAATTTATTACTAACTTGGCAACTTCCTTGCCTTCTTAACAATCAACTCGAATTTACTGACCAGCCAAATGAGTCATACCGAGGCTTCTTCTAACATTTCTGCATAATTAGCAGTCTTGAATTAAGATTATCCATATAAATTTTATTTAGCATTTTAAAATCCCATTAATTTTCACATTACTTGATTTATTTTAGCATTAATTTTGAATAATTTAAAGTAAATAAATTATACAATCATTTATATAACAAAATCTAAGTATAAATATAAACTAAAAATTAAAAAATTATACTCCTTAAAATATTTTTTTTTTTCATTATAATGTCCTTAGGTTGATTTAAATTTGTTGTTTGGTATTATTCTTCACACTCCATGCAATTCAGAAACAAGCCAATAAAAAATTTTATTGAATGTATTGTATGGCTTCAAATTTTAAAAAACAATTTCGGCTATCTAAATAACCAAATTTGACTTTATGTTAAATAATGACAAATGACTTCACATTTCAAGTCATGTGCCAACATGTGATTCTTTGATTGATTTTCGTTCTCGAGACTTCGATGAGTAATGCGTAGATCATTCCTTTTTTAGATAATGCCAGACGGCATTACGTAATTCTGGCTCTGAAGAGATGGTAAATGAGTGCCGATCTCTTGTTACTTATTTATATATTGCTCGGTCCTCTCAATACCTTGTACTAACTGTTAAATGCGCACAAAACGTATAGATACATTTGAAAATCTTTAGTAAATTAGATCAGCAAAGCGAAAAAAGTATTGCCAAAAGTCTTAAATTTTATACACAGTGAAACTTGATAACCAGATCTATAGAATCACTGAAAGTATTCGGTTTATCAGGCCCGGAAAAGTCTTGTGTACAGTATGTTGGTAAGTTATTGATCGTTAATTGTTGAAAAAAAATGACAAATTCAATTTTTGGGACAATGTAAAAAATGGATTATATAAGCATTTTTTATTTTTTTATTTTTATTTTTTGTCATTTTTTCTTATTTCATTTTTTGCTTTTTTTTTATTTTAATTCCCTACTGCAGGGTTGGGAAATGTATTGTACTGTAAGTACAGTACATTATTTTATGATTTATATATATATACATACTGTATTAAAGTATGTAATATCTTAATTTTATATCTTTAAATTGCAAAATTTTTTTAATTTAGATTAATAATAATTATGGATATATTGACTTTATGGTCAGTCATCATATTTCAATATTTATAGATGAGCCGAGGTGTTAGTAATCAAAAGGAAATACTTTTTAATAGTACAAGATTAACTCAATTATTTCTATATTATTAAAGTGTACTAGTCCGTTAAGAATAATGAAAATATTTTTCCTGAAACGTTTTTCGATGGATTTAAATTCAAATTTACCAGTAAATTTAAGATGAAACTGAAGTAGTAAAATACAATACCCATTACGAGTATGTTTGTGTTCCAAATAATTCCACGATTTTATTAAATTTCAATTGTAATTTAACGAACTTAGCAGAACATAAATCATTATACTGTATTTGCGTAACGTAAATTTCGTTTGTTGTCAACCATATAAAGACAAACAAAAGACTAAAGTTTTAAGTGTAGTAATCAATCCTAATAATTGAGTTCAATTACTTTCATACTTACAGGTAAATTCTTTTTACTACCCATTAACAATTCATAATGATTATGGATATCGTTAAACTAAAATAAATCTGAGCGCCTAATATTTTTAAAGAGATTTATATCTGTCTCTGGCATTGTTAGCGAAATGGGTGTCAAACAAATTTCGGTTTTATGTCTAACGTTTCTTTGACCTGAAAATTTGATTGTAGTCAGCATAACTCAGCGACCTAATTATACTACTTGAGGAAGTTAGGGTAAAAACAAAAATCCGATTTAAAATCAGCGTCAGTTTGATAAAAGGATTTTTTTTATCTACGTTTCTTTAGTCTCGGAGATAATTAATTATTATCATCTCGCCATGTTCTCGATCATGCGTTACGTACAGTAAGTAATTACTTAAATATTAGCCATTGGATACAGAGATGTTAGAATATCACCGAACCGCGAAGCAGTATATTTTCAGCCTTCATAATGCAAATTATTTACTTTTTTATTATTATATTAATTAATGTAAATCATTATTCATTATTTAACAAATCAAATACTCCTTTCTAAATGATGATTGACACAGTCATGATGACTTTCAGTCAAAAAAATAGTGATAGGCAAATGACAAATAACGTGTTGTATGGTCAATTCCCGCAGTGTTAACAGCCAGTATCGCTACTGTGCCACCAGAATTGCTACGTTTGGATAAAAATTAAGTTTATTAATAAATCTTCCGAGTTCTCAATATTAGTAATTTCTCAAATAAAATAAAAATACACATAAAAGAAAGATAAAAAAAAAAGGTCCCAAAAATTAATGAAAAGTAAATTTTCGAACTTTAAATAGAAAAACTTGGAAAATAATTTATTCGAAATCTTTTACTTGGGCATCTTCAATATCTTATAAACATTCCATCTTTTGCTCCTGGAACTTAAAACAAAATAATAGGTATAATAAAGGCCACAATAGGGTAAATAATAAAATAAAGGGGTAATGCTAAATAGATATACAAGAATAGTTTTACATCATTACGGACATAAAAATAGAGCTGATAAATGACTAAAACTGATAAAAATAATAAAAATAACTCAAACAAGAATAGTTTATCGTCGTTACGGACGTTAAGACATTATAAAAATACATTCGAAACTTAACACTCAAAACAATTATAATACTGTGCCCTGTAATTATCCTGCGTACTATGTAACTACAATGTCAAATATTCGTACTGTGTTACTGTGTCATGTTGATCATGAGAGCCAGTGAAACATTTAGTGCGACACTGGGGTAAGTTGTACGGGTACGACGGAAACATGTCATGTATAGAGGCCTATGTATGTCTGTATAGTGATCAACGTACGGTATGTATGGTCATTTTTACCATACTGTAGGGTGGGTGATGTATACTGTAGGGTGATGTATACCGGACGTTGCCATACATTGACCACTATACGTACATACATAGCTCACCGTACGCTACATGTTTTCTATATGGTCAAGTTGTACTTACTGTTGTAGGGACCGTCCTTACATAGTGCGCAGTATTATTTGTGGGGATTGGCATTATAATTATTTTGGGTGTTGAATTTTCAAATGTATTTCAAATGATGTGACGTCCGTAATGACGTTAAAATATTCTTATTTGGGAGTTTTATTTCTTTTTAAGGACTTTATTATATTTAATTTCATATTAGATTATTTTGGATAAGGTAACTTCCGTAATGACGTTAACTATTCTTGTGTGAAACTTTGCTTATCCTTTTGTGTCCGTAATGACGTTAAACTATTCTTATTTGGGATTTTATTTAGTCTTATGACGATCATTTTAATTTTGTTTTATCTCGGTTCCTTATTATTCTAAATTAAGGAGAAATTTAACAAAATATTTTCCGACATAGAGATTTTAAGAGAAATTTCAAGAAACACGTTTTTACAATGTTCCTTTATTTTTGTCATTATTTTATTTTATTTTTTTTGTCATTTATATTTTTTTTTATTAATAAGCAAAGATTTTTCCCTTTATTCAATTTTTTTTACTTGGAAAAAATTATTTTGTTTGAGAAAATTTAGAACTCGGAAAAATTATTAATAAAATTTGATTTGTTAGCAGTTGTAATCAATCCTAGTGGCACGGTAGCGATACCGGCAGGTAAATCTGCGGTGATTAACCCTACACTGTAATAGATTCCGCTCAGCTTTTTTTTTTTTTTTTTGTTGTACAAACTTATTTTCTAGTTTCAATTTATAAAAATCTTTCTCTTTTAAATCTTTTTAACAAATTTTCATGTCTGCTATTCGAGAAGAAGTTATTCATGTAGCGATTAATAAATCACATGCATTGATAAATTATAATGTTCACAAAGATATACATAAACGACACAAATTTAAAAAACAAGCATTACTTTCTGATAATTCTCTTACAGAAGATAAAAAACTTATGTAATAAATTGGATAACTAGAAGTTATGATCAAGATAAAATACTTAATAATAATTCAGGAATAAGAAGATTTTGTGAAAATTGTGGCCAAAAATGTTTAGCTACATTTATATTGTGAATTTTGTGTTCGAAATTATTTAAAAGCAAATTTTTCGAATTGGATATCTGGAAATGATGATATTGACAATTTAATCCAGAAATGTCAATCAGAAACACTCTTGCCAAGTATAATAATTGAATGGATCCCATATAATAATTTATAAAATATAAGTCATCTAACAAAAGGTGGTTTCTCTGAAATTTATAGAGCAGTTTGAGTTAATGGAAAATATGAAGAATGTGATTCTAAAAGACAATAATTAAAAAGATTTGGTGAACAATGTGTTGTCCTTAAAGAATTAAAAAATGTCGAAAATGCAAATCAAAGATGGTTTGAAGAGGTTTGTAATTTAAATATTTTAAAAAGAAATAATTATTAACCGGCTTTGATGATAACCAACTCTTTTAATTATTATAGGTTAAATCACATTTAACTATAAGTAGTAATAAATGGCCAGATATTGTTCAATGTTATGGTTTAACACAAAATATCAAGTGGAAATTATATACTTGTTAATGGATATAATGGATGTAAGTTTAAGAGAATATTTACAACAGAATCATAATCAACTTACATGGAAACAAAAAATCAATATAACTTTTGAAATAGCTAGGCGCTTTATTTTATTCATAAAGAGAATGCAATTCATAGAGATTTGCATTCGGGAAATATATTGTATTCACTATTAGTGATCTTGGATTTTGTGGACCTGCTAATAAATCATCAATAAATATATACGGAAATCTTCCTTACATATCACCAGAAGTTATTGTTGGAAGAGAATACATTATTAAATTTGATATTTATAGTGTTGCAATGCTTATGTGGGAAATTTCATCTGAACAACCACCATTTTCAAATTATGGACATGATTACAATCTGGAAATGAATATTATTAATGGTATAAGACCAAGAATAGTACCAGGAATTCCTGTAGAATATAAAGATTTAATGGAACAATGTTGGGACGCCGATCCATCAAAAAGACCTTTTACTTATACACTTTGATAATATAATTAATTTGTTGTATCTTATACCAAAGTACATCAGATGAATCATTCCAACCGGAAATAAATAATTAGCTACAGTTAACAAATAATATACATAGATTACATAGTAGATTATTCACAAGTAAGATTCATCATTTTGAAAATTTACCTGAACCAAGAAATGCAACAAAAGGTATTACATTTAATATGTATTAATTCTATTATTTAAATATATTACAGTATTAATTATTGTCACTCTTTCTATATAAAATAATCAATAGAAGAGCTAGAAGGTAATATAAGCTTATCAACTTTTATATGAAATCTTTGATGCGGTATTTAATTAAGATATTTTTATTTTAAATAGCATTCTATAGCAATAATAACCCAAATCTTCATTCTAAAGAACAAAATGATCTGGAAATTCCTGATGATGAAAATATGTTATTTTAAAATATGAAACTAGCTTTTATTATTTATTATATTTATAAATATTTATTTAGATACAAATGATTTATAAATTATTTTTATTGTTTTTTTTTTGTAAACTTCCATCTCGTTACAACTGTTACAACTAATTTATTTTTTTTTTTGTTAATTATTACAAAATATTTAAAGTTTTTTTACTTGTATTTCATTTCAGATTATTTAAACACTAAGATTAGAGTAGTAAGATTTCTTGAATTCTTTCAAAATTTGAAATTGAATCTGAAAGTAAAGCTATGTGTACTAAAAGAATTTATTGAGTTAATTCTATGTCAATATCGTAACAGCTGTAATTCCAATTAATATGCTTGAAAAGAAATAAGTTTATGAAATTATTTTTGATTATCACTCGACATAATTTAAACATTTCGACCTATGTAATAAATAAAATTAATAAATAAGAATATTATGAATATTATCTTATGTTAAAAATTGATTAAAAATCGATACAATGAGCATAAACCGCAAGCAAAAAGGATATTTCCTAATTTACTAGTTTTAAAATATCTTACGAAAATTATTTCTTATATAAGAATTATTAGATTCTTTTTTTTTATAGTAATAACCTGAAAAGGGTGACATCCAAAATCCCGAAACTCAAAATCTCGACTGGCACGAAATCCTGACAGATCAAAGTACCCGGAAAAACAACAGTCCTTCGCTTTATTCCGGACAATGAAATATATAAAATAACTATAATATTTATATTGCTTATTTAAGAATTTTTCAGATACATGCTCAGATGACCATTAATGTAATTTATAATATATAAAAATAGAATAAAATTTATTTGATTATATTGTTTTACATAAATAATAAAAATATTGAAATATTAAATTACTGTAATAAAATTAATTAAAATATTAAAAATAGAGTGTTAGCAGGGACGGATATGAATTTAGGCAATTGAGTATGATGCAATTGGGATGATTAGGCAGTTGGTTGTTTCGGATTCGCTTCTGAATCGACACCTGGTTGTTTTGGATTTGATTCTGATTCAACACCTGATTGTTTTGGATTTGATTCTGATTCGACACCTGGTTGTTTTGGATTTGATTCTGATTCGACACCTGGTTGTTTTGGATTTGCTTCAGATCTTTCGGCAATTGGGTATGATTCGACACCTGGTTGTTTTGGATTTGCTTCAGATCTTTCAGCAATTGGATATCCAGGATATGGTAAAGCATTTACCATGGAGAGGGCGACTAATAAAAGAATTCCAGAAAACTTCATGATGATTGTAATAAAAAAATTAGTTTTTTTTTACTTTATAAATGTATATATTTTTTGTATTGATTATTTGTTACTTCAGAGCAGGCAAAATCACAGTCTTTTTATAAGAAAAGAGAAATTGAGGACGCCGAAATATACATAAAAGGGTCAGGTCAGAGTTTGCGTATAACAGTTCCAAATATTCATGTAGATCTTTCCTTTTTTAGATAACACAGGCCAAAATTTTATTACCTTTTATAGATAATGACTGACATTATCATAATTCTGGCCCTGAAAGAATGCGTATTTTGGACCACTTGTGGACCTGACCTCTACACATATTTCGGGATCCTAGAAATTGACTGATCTCTTAATTATTTCCTTTTTACTTTAATTATATTCCTTATTCCTGTTTTAAAAATGTAATATATCTTCGTATATTGCATGTGAAAGGGTGAAAAAGAATAATTTATTTTCAATAAAAGAAAAAAAAATGGGGAAGTTTAA
This sequence comes from Rhizophagus sp. LPA8_4_AMF, assembly GCA_021464525.1. Taxonomy (NCBI): domain Eukaryota; kingdom Fungi; phylum Glomeromycota; class Glomeromycetes; order Glomerales; family Glomeraceae; genus Rhizophagus; species Rhizophagus sp. LPA8_4_AMF. Next base: position 4,682 of record JADRCO010002087.1, on the reverse strand, counting down.
AAATAATATGGAGAATTAATGTCTTAATTTAAGCATAGTGGATATGGAGTAAGAATTTGTATGTGGAAAATTTTTAATTTTTATTAGGTTTCCATTTGATTATAAGTGTATTATCATAGGATCCCGATATAGAGGTAAATATTGAGGCTAGGGCAAGTATTCATAATGCAATTTTTTGTGAAAGTAAGGAGTTAGATTTGCATATTTTTAGTACTAATTTGGATCAGCCAAATTATATAAATTATCAGTCTTTTACTATCAAGGTAATAGGACCCCGAAATGCAATTTTTTTGGGAAAGTAAGGAGTTAGATTTGCGCGTACTTTTAATATGAAGTTTTCGGTCAAACGTATGTAGATAATAGTAAGAGACACGATGAAAGAAAAAATTTTTAACCAAATTGGGTTGACAATCATTCATATGTATGTAACGACCATCCGGCACGTAAGGATGGTCACCGGTCCTAGAAGACCGCGGTCTTACCGGTCCTACACCCCAAAAAGATGGACCGGTCTGTCTCACGTAAGACCGCGGTCTTTCGGTCCTGGGCTGATTCTGGCCAGATACATAGTGTCGGCCGGAATTACTAAATATGGAAATCACGTGATCAAGGATAAATAGTTTAGCCACCGGGCAAAAAATTTTTTACTGGTTCCGACATTGTAACACAAAATTTTTTGTGTTACACTTACTTGTAATTCTGGCCGGCACTATAAGTTCGGCCTGAATTAACATCCAGGACCGAAAGACCGAAAGACCGCGGTCCGGTCTTGAGACCGGCAGTCCTAGGACCAAGTAGGACCGGTAGGACCGATGACCATCTTTACCGGCACGTGACGTAAAATGATGACATACCTGGGCCAAAAAATTGAATAAGCCGACCAATTAAAATGAGCATTCAGAATTTATAAGGATGTGACGTACTTATCAAGGCTGTACCAAGATTTAATGTAAAAAATCAGAATATGTGCAAGTCGTTAAACGTATTTTGATTGAATTAATTTGTTCGTTTCAATTGAAAAACATTTCATGTGGCACTTTAAAACCGTGTGCGGGATTTATATAAAATGTGTAGAGCAATGCAAACATAATTATAAATTAATATTTTTTATTTTTTATATCAAATATATCAAATATCAAATTATAAGTATGTCAAAATTTTTTACAAAACAATGATTGGAAGATTATTATTTTTACAAAGAAGTGATAACAAGAAACTTATTGTATTGTCATTATTTTGAAATGCCAATAAGCAAGGAAATTCATAAAGGATGATAGAAAAAGACAGGGGAAGAAATTTAAATTGAGTATATTAGTACTGAATGAGTAGCGGTAGTGCTTGAACCCTTGAAAAGAGCGATAATCTAAGCAAATTAAATATTAGAATAATATAACAGTATTATGGTAATAATGAATAAACAAAAAGAAGTAAAAAATCAACAATTAAAAAAGAAGAGGCGATTTATAAGAATCTAAAAATTAAATTATTGTTTATGTTATAGGTTTTTTAAGACATTTGAATCTATGAAAATATAAGGCCCATGAGATAAGAAATATGGTATACATCAAATTGAATTTATAATAAAAGCATCACAAATTACTTGGTAGAAATGTACTATTCATGCAATTTTTTTTAAAAAACTTCTCTAATGCTATTAATTCCGTAATTAGAATATTGAAAAAATATTTATAGATTATTAGTAAAACATTATAATAATATTATAACATGTTCTAAGAATGATGACTAAGTTTCTTACGTAAAAAAATTATAATGAATTGTAATGCATATTTGTATTTCCTTATTAATCAATCAGTGATACAAACTATGGAATCTTCAAGTACTATTTAGAACTTTCGTTCCTAAATTGTTTATATGAAAAAATATAATAAAAATTTTCATTAAAAAAATGTAGGACGAGATTTCCGCATTCTTTTAAAAATAAAAGAAAAAAAAAACCAAAAAAAAATCTCCTAAGAAATCTACAGGAAAAGACTGAATTTTAGAAGGGAAAACCTGGAAAAAAATTCCAACAAAAAATGATGACCGTATCGTGCACAGAATCTGAAGTAACGTTGTTCAACAGATCGATTTTCCTTAACATTGGATAGATATCATTCATTTAATAAAATGCACGACCCTAAATTACGTATGCGCCAATCGGAAATTTTTTAAACAAAATTTAATTTCATAAAAGCAATGACAGATAAACAAATATTTTCTTGTAATAAACGCATGAATATGTAATGAAAATACTAATAAATAAAGTAAATTGTCCAATTAAGAAAATTTTAATTTTTAATTTTTAAATACTGTATAGTATTTGGTAATTATCACTTGCCTGGTTAAAATAATGAATAAAACAAACATGCAAGAATTATGGAACATTTCATTATAAATATAATATTAAAAAAAGGTTATACGACGTACATGACAAGTTTTTGTATTTTTTGTTGGTTTTGTGTTTAAAATTTTAAGTTTACCGTTATAAATTGTAAAAGTCGGTAATACCGCATAGTTAAATTAACCTATCGTAGATTTTACTTTACGCACGAGGATAAGTAGGATTTGGTAACACAAACATCCATATGGCGTTGACAAAATTATTACGTAATACATAAATTTAAAATTCATTTTTTTTCCCAACCCCTAATCAGTTTAAAAAAAAAAAAATTTTTTTTTATGCGATTATTTATTTCATCTCTTAGTCATGGGTAATAAACATTCACATATCAGGAATAAACGATCATCAATAAAAAAAATACCAGAATTTGACAAAATAGAATCAGAACAAGAAAGACAAGAAAAGCTATTTGACTATTATTTATCGACTGATACCGGTTCCATTGATAGATTACATATATATCACTTTCTTAAAGGATACATATTTCAAGGTAATTTTTCTTCCCCGATTGAAGATAAATTAATTGAAGGAGAGTGCAAGGTTTTGGATATTGGGTAAGTGACATCTTTTCGAGTGAACATATCAAATATCTTGAGGAATTTTGTGATATTGAATCATAATTTATATTTAAAGATGCGGTCCTGGTACATGGTTATTAGATTTATCGAACAAATATGAAAATTCTTATTTTTTTGGTGTGGAAATTAAACCAATATTTCCACAAGAGGTAATTTATCTTACCACGATCATGATGGATTACCTTGTATGAAATAATAGCGAATTATTTAATCTTTTTTATAAATTGATAGATAAAACCAAATAATCTTGAATTCGTCGAAGCCGACGTAACTAATGGATTATCATTTCGTGATAACGAATTTGATTTCACACATGCAGAATTAATGAGCCTTATGTTTACGCCAGAACAATGGGATATCGTTCTTTCTGAGCTTATTAGGTACATTATTTCTTTTTTTTAAAAAAAATTATTATCCATATTTTTGCGAAATTACGCCAACCTGTGCTGATTTATATATATATATATATATATATTTTTCAGAGTAACGAAACCAGGTGGATATATTGAAATATCTGATAGACGTAATGGTTATGTTGGCGAAGGTCCGATTTTTCGTAAATTAACGGACGCAAGTAATTATATTTATTGGTTATAATATTAATTTAATGCATTATGTGTGTCATAAAATATTAATTTTTACTTTTTTGTAAAACATAATTAATTTATAGTTTGGTCATCATTTTTAAAACGAAATATAGACGCCAAATTGATTTATAATCTAGATTCAAAATTTGAATCACAACCAAATATAGGAAAAGTTCATCGAATTGAAAAAGATCTTATCGTGGGACCTAATGGTGGTAAAATTGGTTTAGTTTTTCAAGATATTGCCGTTTCTTATTTTAGTTCAGAAATGACATGTAAAGTTATAAGTGAGGAAATAGGAATTTCTGAAGAAGAATATAAAAGTATGACAGAAAAACTAGTTGAGGAATTTGAATTAACTATCGCTGAATGCGTTCATGTTAGATTTTGGGCCCAAAAACAATTAACGGAATAACAATAAATAGTAAGAATGTAAAAATCATTTGTAATTATTGTGAATTAATATGTTATCATCAGAGTGCAAATCTTATTTATTTAATTTATAAAAATCTTAATATTTATGATATTTAGGGTAAATTAATATTTATGTAAATAGTTAAAAAGAATAATCATTAAAACATTAACAATAGTGAAACATTAAGATTGTTTTAATTTTTATACATTAACTGTTGATGGGAAAATTATAATAGAAAATGTAATCTAAACCATTATAAATATTTTAAAGAATTAAGTTTTACCTTCATTTATTTTTCTATACCATAATTTTGAGTAATGGCAGGATTGAATAAGTGAAATATTGGGAAAAATCATTATTTGTTGGGAAGTTACTGAAATGTCATGAATTAAAAGGTATAAGTAATAACGGTATCCGGACTTTTCGCCAAAGTTATTTCACCGAAACACATTTCATTGAAGCCATTTCGCCAAAGGGATATTTCACCGAAGGGATATTTTACTGAAAGGACGTTTCGCTGAAATACCATTTCACCAAATTCCATTTCGCCGAAGCCATTTTATCGAATGGACATTCCGCCTAATGGACATTTTGCTGAATGGACATTTTGCTGAAAAATTATTTATTCCATTTGATTATTTTATTGTTTTTACACTAAATGCATAAAGAAATCTTTCTAGAAAAATTTTTGAATTAGCAGA